>JARFIX010000230.1:0-126232 GCA_036346125.1 Lycocerus yunnanus
TAATTTATATTTTTATAATCTAATTTTGTTCCTGTTTGTTCATAAATTCATAAAGGGTTACATTATTATAACTTCATTGTAATATTAATGTAAGTGTTTTTTTCAAGATACATTTTAACATGTCCAAGTTGTATGGTATTATTGATTTGTATATATACACCATAAAGAATAGTAATTAAAAATATGTCGTTGAGCTTTTTAGTTTCAATTTTGTTGCAAAATTCATTACATTTTGTGCTTTTTAGGCTTCTATACCAAGAAGCCTGATTTATTATTTGGCTTAGTGTCCGTCCGCATACTTTAATTATATAACAAGAGTTTACACTGTGTTGAATCGCGACATTAGTGTGAATAAAAAATTGTAGTTCTTTAAGTTTAGAAATTCTTTATTTTGGTTTTATACTTAAATTATAATATTACAAAATAATCTAATATAATACATATATATAATAATCGCGTAAAATATACAATAATGATAATAATAGTTTGCTTAAAATTCGTTTAAAATAAATTGCATAAAAATACCTTATAACTGCCTGTTACGGTAAAACGGCGTATCTTAAGATACGCTGTTTTACCTTAACAATGCCGAAAGTGTTCTCATAATGTCAATTAATGATATGGCATCATCAAAATTCATGAATTTTTATTAATTATGCCAATAATATTAATTAAATTAGCACATAAAAAAAACGTATCTTTTTTGCCATGAAAATGAAAAAAAACCATTTTTTAATCGGATTAAATTTATTCGTCTTACAGCGATAAAATATTCTTCAGCTTTATAAAGAATTTCAGAATTGTTACGGTAAAACGTGTAACTCAAAAATGTATGTTATTTTATTACATTATATTAATATCTTTTGAATCAATTTTGTCACGGTAAAACACCGTATCTTAAGTTACACCGTTTTACCATGACAGAAATGAATTTTTTTGTCGAGGCTACTCGAATCCAGTTAAAAACTTTGAACGCTATTTTCTCAAAACTATAATTTTCGAGATACGCCGTTTTACCGTAACAGGGCAGATAAGGCGTACTTTATGCACGACCCTATCGCGTGAATCGTACGCACATTACTTTCTCTTGTAATCAAGTCCTGCGAAGTGATCACCAAGTTCCTTGTCTTTGAGACGTGAATCCTTCCACCGACGCAACAACAACCTTCATGTGTGAAGAATGATTCACGTGTACCAGAATAATTATTATCTCAAAAAAATAAAATTGGAAATTTGCTTTTGAATTTTCAACATCCTGGAATCACCTTGGTCCAAGGTTTAATAACTAATCGCCGACCGCCTTATGCATAGTCAGAAAGTTGGCTTTTAGCACGCTACTAACTAACTAGTTAGTAGCCAACTGTGTAAACCGTATGCATAGTCGCGTTAAAAGGCTACTATCGTTAGCAGAATACCAAAATTGTTAGTTGGCTGCTAAAAATTTTAGTGACACTCCTGGGCATGTTTAAGACCATTTTAAGCTTTATTTTTAAATATAAGTAAACAATTTTGTATATTTTGAAGGTTAAATTTTGTTACATTATTCTTCCAAATAACATTTATCATAATAATAATTATTTTTTTATAAAAAAAATCAAAAAAAATTATGAAATTTTTTCATGAAATGATTATATTTGAAATACCTAATTATGTGAAATAATTGATATGAAATATAATTTAAAAAATAATTATTATGAAAATTTTGAGTGGATTACTATTACCATGCATATTTACTTTAATCTTCGTATTACTCTTATTACTAATCGACGGGTGCTGAGCTAAAGCCGTTTAAAGCCAGATCTTTACATTTTTACTCATTGTCTCATTATAGTAAGGTGCATCGATGAGACTCTTATTAAAATTAAATATCCAAGTGTTGAATATTCCTTACTCTCCTTATTGATAAGAAAGAGTCACTCTCTCTCAACAAACAAGTTGTAAACGATGTGAAGTGCAGAATTTTGGATATTGTGAACCGTTGAAAGATGAAGTCCACAATTAAAGAATATCGAATGGAAGATTATTGAAAATTCAAATTTGAAAAAAATTAAATAAATGGAATGTTATCGGGTGTTAATGAAATGCTTTCGAACCCGTATTACTAATATTTCAATATATAAATAAATTTTGATGCCACCAAATAAGGGATAAAATATTTTGGCAAAGCTGTATAGTTCAATATTAGGATAATTTCACTATTGTATTAAGATTACAACAACAAAAAAAGTTTATAGAAATTTTATAAAATATTTTATTGTGTTAATTTTTTCTTATTGTATAAATAAATTTTATATTTTATATCAAACTTCTGGTAATTATAACTAGAAAGTCAGATAAAGGGAAGCACATTATATGAATAATGCTGCTTACCCGGTAGACCCACTATCAATAATGTCTACAAACCAGCATCCAACTCAACAAAACCAATCGCAAGTCATGAATTTTCCTGCACCTCATACAGGTGCAAGCCAAACATCATTGAATTTAAATGCGATATCTAACACTACACAGGATGATAATATGAACTGTGATAGCAATAATAAACCAAACCAGCACGATTGGCAATCCGTTAAAAAACGTAAAAGAATACTTTCTCCTGAAATTACAACAGTAAACGAATTTACATTAAAAACAAACAACAGATTCTCATATCTGCCTATCGAAAAAGATACCTCCAACATCAACACTCAAACATTTCCCAATAGCGGTCGTCCACAAATATCAAAACCGCCACCAATATTTATTTATGGAGTTACCAATTATAAGAAAATGACTGACGACATCGCTAAAGTACTAGAAAAAGAACAATACTTCTGCAAAGCACTTCCAGATAACACCATAAAAACAAACACAACGACCTCCGAAAATTATAGAAAATTAATGCAATGGGTTCGAGACGAAAAAATATTATCCCATACATATCAACTAAAGGAAAATCGAGCCTACAGAATTGTGTTAAGAAATCTGCATCACTCTGTGCCAGTCGAAGAGATCAAAGACGAATTAGAAGAAAAAGGACACAAAGTGCGAAATGTTACCAATATTAGACATCGACTAACTAAAGATCCTCTTTCATTATTTTTTGTAGATCTGGAACCAGCTACAAACAACAAAAACGTGTACGATATAAAATACCTGGGTAACAAATGCATAACAGTTGAACCACCAAAGAAAAAAATGTGCTCGTCCAATGCACAAGGTGCCAAGCATATGGACACACCAAAAAGTATTGCTATAGACCATACGCATGTGTTAAATGTGGTGCCTCTCACAACACAACTGAATGTACTAAGCTACCTAATACACCAGCAACATGTGCACTATGTGGAGCACAGCATCCAGCCAACTACAAAGGATGTACTGTCTACAGAGATCTCCAAAAACTAAAGGAAGAACTTTTCCTAACTTCGCTCAAAGACAAACACCGGTGCATCAAGCGAATCAACATGGAACAAATTTTACAAATCAAGATTTTCCAACACTAAGAAATACTCAACCTGAAGCAAACACATTAAATCAAAATAATCGAAACAGCTATGCGAGAGTTCTTCAGTCTCCGCAAGGAAATACCCAAGAAAACATTGGGCATCAATTAAACAGTTTCTTGGTGGAATTTAAAAATATGTTTAACCAACTAATCCAACAAAATAGCATGATACTAAACATGCTAACATCAGTAATTAATAAAATTGTAAACTAATGGCGTCGTCTGTTAGTATTGCCGTCTGGAATGCAAACGGACTGTCACACCATAAAGAAGAACTTATAACATTCCTCAAATTAAATTCTATTGACATCGTATTAATTTCTGAAACTCATTTCACTGAAAGAACAGTATTTAAAATACCCTCTTATACACTTTACCATATAAACCATCCTGATGGCACTGCACATGGTGGATCTGCAATCATTATAAGAACTGCGATTTTACACAACGACTTACCTTCCCATCAAACTAACAAAATGCAAGTTACCAAAATTCAAATTTACTTTCAATCACAACCATTCGTCATAGCTGCAATATATAGCCCGCCAAGACACAATATTACACGCGATGATTACGAAGAACTCTTGCTATCATTGGGGAACAAATTTCTAATTGCTGGAGACTGGAACGCTAAACATACAGAATGGGGCTCCCGTCTAATAACAACTAAAGGTAGAAATCTCGTACATGTAATGCACCAATATAATTTCAGACACCTTTCAACCGGCGAACCGACATACTGGCCAAGTGACCAAAATAAAACACCCGATTTGCTAGATTTTGCTTTAATCCATGGTATACCCGATGTTTACACCAAAATCGAGTCCAGCCAAGACCTATCATCAGATCATACGCCAATAATTATATCACTTAGTGCAAACATCATAATCAAGCCCACAACACCAACACTATGTTCCAAGAAAACCAATTGGGAGGAGTTTCAAAACTATCTCACAGAAAACACAAAACTTAATATTCGGCTAAAACAAATCGAGGATGTGGATGATGCCGTACAACATCTTACGACAGTCCTGCAACAGGCAGCTTGGTTTTCTACCCCAACTAAGCAGCACAGCTTATCCCAAGTTAACAACATTCCACGTCATATAAGAGAGTTAGTTATTCAGAAACGCAGAGCACGTAAAAGATGGCAACAATCAAGAAATCAACATGATAGAAGTGAGTATAATAGATTGAATCACCAACTACACAGTGCTATTACAGAATCCCGAAATGCCACATTTGCGCACTATATTGAAAACCTCTCTAAAGTCGACCACTCCATATGGAAGGCCACAAAAAAATTTAAAAGACCTCAACAACATGTGCCTCCTATTAGAAAACCAGATCACACTTGGGCTAGAACGGATCAGGAAAAAGCAAAAACTTTCGCAGATCATCTTTCACAAACGTTTACACCATTTGTTATGGATACAAACAACAGTGACGACAAGATAGAACATTTTGTAAACACCGCCTGCCAACTATCATTACCAATAAAATCTTTTACTCCAGCAGAAGTGCAGAATGAAATTAAACTGCTAAAAAACTACAAAACTCCAGGCTACGACCTTGTAACTGCACAAATTCTTAAACATCTATCAAAGAAGACATTGGTACTCCTCACAACCATATACAATGCAATGTTGAGACTATCCTACTTCCCCATAACATGGAAATTTGCTCAAGTTATAATGATCCTTAAACCAGGCAAACCACCCAACGAAGCGACATCATATCGACCTATTAGTCTTCTCCAAATTATGTCCAAGGTATTCGAGAAACTGTTCCTGAAAAGAATCAGAGAGAAATTGATCCAAATGATCTTATACCAGACCATCAGTTCGGTTTTAGAGAAGACACTCTACAATTCATCAAACGCACAGAATTATCAACCTTATAGCTAAAAGTCTAGAAGAGCGAAAAGTTTGCGGGGCTGTTTTCCTCGACGTTGCCCAGGCCTTTGATAAAGTGTGGCACTTGGGATTGCTTTACAAAACAAAACTTGCGTTACCTAGTCCATATTACCTCATGATAAAATCGTACCTCTCGGATAGATTTTATCAAGTCAAATATAGTAGTGCAACATCAGATTACTACCAAATTAAATCTGGGGTTCCACAGGGGAAGTGTTCTAGGACCCTTTCCTCTATTTGCTGTATACTGCGGACATTCCAACCACTGAGAACACGACCATTTCCACATTTGCTGACGATACAGCCTTGCTATCAAGCAATAATAATCCATTAACCGCAGCAAATTTTCTGCAGAACCACTTAAACCTGTTGCAAGCTTGGTTTGATAAATGGAAAATTAAAGTTAATCAAGGTAAATCAGTGCAAATTACTTTTACAACGAGGCATACCATCTGCCCACAAGTGTCAATCAATGACTCCCAAATACCTACTGGAGCGGAAGTGAAATATCTAGGGTTACACCTTGACCAGAGACTAACTTGGAGAAACCACATCAAAGCTAAGAAAACACAACTAAATTTAAAAGTAAGGCAAATGTCATGGTTAATTGGAAGAAAATCTAAGCTTTCAATTGAAAACAAACTCCTATTATACAAAGCAATTTTGAAACCGATATGGACATACGGTATCCAACTTTGGGGATGCACAAACCGTCAAATACAAAATTTTGCAAAGCTTCCAATCAAAACCTTGCGTATGATGCTTAATGCACCGTGGTACGTAAGCAATCTGACGATCCACCAAGACTTAGCCATACCTTTCATCACTGAGGAAATTGCAAGATTCGCTTCTAATTACCATAAAAAATTACCAGGACACGAAAATCAACTCATAACAACGCTCGCAGATAATCCGAATATAGCCAGAAGATTAAAGCGACAGTGGCCAAGTGACCTAGTGCTGGAATAAAAAACTTTTCAACAAGATCTATGTTAATGAGAGCCATCACTGGATGACTTCTTAATTCAAATTAAAACTTATATCAAATTTGCTTATTACTCAGTTTGAGTAGATTGTAAATATGCAGTTCAATAAATATAAAAAAAAAAAAGGTAAGAGTTCAGTCAGGTAAACATTTAAAAATCCCGTCTGGTCACACATTTTTCGACTCATAATCATATAATAAGTCTTGAAGTTTCTCCGTCCAGTCGTCACAAACACCTTCGTCAACGCTGGTACTTTCCCCACAAATTTTCTTGAACCATGTTATGACGCTTTTTAAAATTAGGCAACCGTAGAAATGACAAAAATTATTCGATTTTGGTCAAAAAATTTCGTAATATCGAGGGGACCAAAACCCATTTAAAATTTCGTTATAACGCGAGAATTTTATGGGACCGACAGTTTCTTTCTTTATATCTAAATTTTTGTTTTATCGAACTTCGTTATAAAGCGAGTCGAGTAATTGCAAAGTAGCCCTTTTAATGATAAAATTACTTGAATTTTTTAAAAACCTGAATTCTTTTTCTACTGCGTGTATTAACGATCCCGAACATTGTAGTATTTTGAATTTTGCAAATGACCCTTTCTTTTCGGTACACGGGTCTTGAAGCTGTAGGAATAAAATTTTGGTAAAAATTTGATGACCATCAAATGGTAAACCAGGTTTTGAAGGGAAGAAAAGAATTTATTTTGGAAACTCGCATTTATCTTCAGTATAAAATATTAGTTCTTCAGACACCCACAAGAGACAATACTGATCAGGTGTTTAAGATTTCTACGTTAGCAGGAAACGAAAAACTAGATGCATTTCAATCCAAATAATATATATATATATATATATATATATAATCATAATTCCCTTCTACCGTTAGGTGTAGGGTATTCATTTATTTTACATTTCATTACCGTATTTCATATAGTGTGCCCACATTTTTCTATCCTTCGCCAGTTGTTCCGCTTCATACATTGTAGTTCCTCTGCTGGTGACTATTTTTTCAATAATGTTGTCCCAAGTCTCGCGCGGTCTACCTCTCCTTCTTCTCAGTCCTTCTCTGGCTTTTCATATCATTTTAGTTGGTCTTTCCTCGTTCATACTTTGCAAGTGGCCTCACCATCCAAGTTGTCTCCTTTCTATCACTTCATGTATTGATTCCAATTCCAGGTTTTTCCTTATATCTATGTTTCTGTCCTTGTCCAACATTGTGATGCCCTGTACAGCTCTCAAATATTTCATCTCAACAGCTTGTATTTTACTCTTAAGTGCCGCATTCAGGACCCACGTCTCACAACCGTATGATAATATTGGTCTATAGATAGTCTTAAACACAGTAATTTTCGTTTCTTTCGTAATTTCACTTCTTCTTCAATCCAAATAATAAAAATTGATAATATGAAATTTTTGTAACGAACAAATGACCAATTTCTAACTACCGCCGATTATAAAAAAATATTTATGTCGCCAAACTTATGTACTAGATAGCACGAGTTTGCCTCAGCACTAACGGATTTTATTCAAATTGATAACAAGATAAAATAAGTTGTGTGTATAATCACGACCGGAATCCGGTAATGACGTTATCAATGTTGTGGTAGATTAGTTAAAAGATATTTTTAATTAAAAAGAAAGTTATCTTAATAAAATTAAAAAATAGGCGGTTAGTTACAAATTCAAATTAGTTCAAAAGTATCTATTTTTTTATACCTAAGGAATAATTGATTTTTAAAAGCGTGAATTTTAACATTTACAATTTAAAATTTCTGTTTTAATTTAAAATATTTACACTTTTCGTTACACATTAAAGACGTTTATATTTTTTGAAAAATTTTTGGAACATTTGAAGGAAGCAATTGACTTGCGCATATTTTTAGACCAAGGGACTAAACCACCCCTTATTTACTTCAAGGGTGTGTCCCCCACCACGGGACATTTTTATTGTCACCCTTTGATGTACTATATTTTTTATAAAGTCTTATTATTATTATTATTATTATAATAAATACTTATATCTAGAAGAGTGGGAATGCGTGGTTCGTCACAAACAAGAAAACAAGAGGCTGCAGGCGGACTCCGGCGTGGAGTCCATCGCAGAGTTTATCCGTGACCTGACGGAAAAATTTTACGAAGCTTCTGGACACGCGATCCCTCCTGCAAAATCAGAAAACCCGCAACCACACACAGAGGTATCCACCTCGGCGCGACCCGCACCAACGCGAAACTTTTCTTTTATGTTCAGAGCCAAGATACCAGGCAAACATGCCAGCCAGATGAAGGAGGTGTGGCGATGCCCCGGTACTCCACAGTGCCAAGAAGACAAGTCAAGTGGGAATGCTTTTGCTTATTAACGTATTGAATAAAATATGAACAAGTATAAAATGAACAAAAACAGTGTAAAAAATTATTCTTATCCCAGAACCTGCAAGTAAAATGATTTTACATTGATGTTTTAGCCCAAGGTTTTTATTCACTAGTGCAAAATGACTTTTTGTCATAGTGAGAATGTTTCTAGCTTAATTAATCTATGTATAAAATTGCATCATTTTATAAAACTAACCAGAAATTAATTCAAATTGCTGTCAAAGCAAAGTTATTTTAAATAATTTGATTCATTTTCTTTGAAGTAATTTTATTTATTTTATTTGTTATGTTAGAAGAACACGACAAAAATTTGTTTGTCTTTGTAATTTTCTTTGGTATTCACTAGCCTGAATACCTTTGTATTTTAGTTTTAGCTCCTTTTATTTATAGAATTAAGGAATCAACATTTTTAGCTTTGATCCGTTTTCGTAAATTTTCTTTGATTAGCTCCAAATTTTATATAGTCGCAATTGTGGCTTTGAGGTTTTTTCTTTGGTAACATTTTTTATTTTCAAATTTCTATTTGATTTCGCGTTATGTGAGGACGCCAATCCGGTCAAAAATTATTTTTCTTTTGATTTTTTTCATAAAATTGCTAAGTGATTTCACTCATGACCTCTGAATACCCTTTGTATTTGTGGTTTTCAGCTCCTTTTTATTTATAGAATTAAGGAATCAACATTTTTAGCTCTGTATCCGTTTTCGTAAACTTTTCTTTTCAGATTAGCCCAAAAGTTTCAATAGATCGCAATTGTGGGAAAATTTGGGAGGTTCATTTTCTTTGGCTCAAGTTCTATTTTTTATTCTTCAAATTCTCTATTGTGGATTTCGCGTTATGTGAGGACGCCAAATCCGGTCAAAAATTATTTTTCATTTTTCGTAAAATTGAGTGCTATCTTTAACTGCATTTGTACTTTAAAAATTTCTGGCAGCTCCAACACTTTTCCTGAACTTTGTTTCAATAAATGCTATTTTTTTCTTTTCTGGAAGACTCAAAATAATTGTGTTTTGTCAAAATTATATTTCTTACCCAATTGGCGATAAAATTTACACTGCAACCTGCTGTTTCACGTTTTAGTTTTAACCGAACTCGGAGTCTTGCAAACTACATTTCCAACCTAATCCACATTTTCTTTCAATTGATTTATTATTCTTAAATAAGTTTATTGTCGTGTAGATAAATTTTTTTTGAAACCCATGTCCTTAAAATGCCTAAAAATTTCCTTTTTAATTTTGTTTGAATTTTCTTCACAAAATTTACAAATTAATTTGTGGCGGTTTAGCACGTTTAGTGTCATTTTCATAACTAATTTTAACTGACCAGAGCAATCTTAGTTTTGTTGTTATAAATAGACAGTACAGTTAACTTTGCCGTGTTTTTGTTTCTGTAAGAGTATTGTGTCGTTTTTTAATAACAGTGTTGTACGCGTTCGTATTTCATTCACCATACGTTAGTAGGGACAGCTTGAAATTGTAAACATTCTGGCCAAGCAACGCAGAGTGTTCATGTGTTAAACGTGTTCGAGTTCGTTTCGGCGATAAATATTTATGAAAAGTTTGTGATCAACTCAATTTGACTAATTCAATCTATCAATTGTGAGGATTACTTAATATAAAGTGACTGTTTGTTACTTAAAAATTTTGAAAATGCTTTGGGATTCTGTTAGTGATTCCTGTGGTGTTTGCGAATGTTCAAAGTAAGTGAATTTAAAACTCCGCTGATTACATTGAAAATTTTGACTACCAAAATTAAATGCTTCAAAATTAAGTTGTGATTTAAGCTATATTTTATTTTAAAATAAAAATTATCGGGCCACGGATACATGTGGGGTGTTCTTTATCTCAAATCAAACTTAGCAGTTTTTGAATTTTTGGATGATTATTTTTTTTTTTTCAAAAGACATCCAAATTTCGACAACCAAAATTTGAAATAATTTTTGCTTTTATAGGAAATAAACAATTTACTCATTACTCAATCTAGCGCTACCATAATATTAGGGCATCCAATAAGTGCAAAAAATATTTTTTGAAACTCATTTATTTGCAATATCAAAAAAATTGCAATTCGAATAAATTATCAATTACATTTTTTTAATTAAAAAATAGCCGTAGTTCAAATATTTCTAGTTGCCTTTTAAAACGTTTAAAACGAACCTAGATACTTTCGATTAACCCATAAAGGACTAGCGTTGCCATAATGGTAGTAAAGTAGACAAATTGAAGACAATTTATTAGGATTTATTTTTAAGAAATCGAATAGATGACATTACAGACTCCTTAAGAATGTAATAATCTCTTATCACTATGATAAGCAGACCAGTATACCTGTTTTTAACATGTAATAAATATTTTATTTCAAAGTACATAAGTTACTCAAAGCAGTTATTATGGACGTCAAGTTTTTGTAAGTACTAAAATTATTATTTATTTTTAATTTTTTGAGGTAAATAATTGACAAGTGAGTCGTGTAAATGATTAAACTATGTGCTACTTGCGTTTCTGTATTAATATGGAAAATAGTATGTTACTTATTCGAAGTTATATCTGAGCGTTGCTGTTTTTATGACTCAATTACAACGGCATTATATTGGTTAGATGGGTGGACTACAACGTCGTGACTGTTGCGTCAACTTCTGCTGGTGTATTCCCCAAGGGTCAAGTAAAACGTTTTTCACAAGCTGAGAAAATGATAATTCCTATCCACAGACCTTGTGTTATAGGCAAATATAATTCCGCAATGGGCGGAACTGATCTTATAGACGAAAATGTTTCGAGGTACCGAATAGGTCTGCGAGGGAAAAAATTGTGGTGCTGCATTTTTACTTGGCCGGATTGGATTTTCATAAAAAATTTATAAATATCTAATTTTTTTTGAAAATTTTTTTACTTTATTCCTATAATGAAATATTTTTTAATTCGTAATTTTAGCTCCTTCGAAGTACTAGCGTTGCCATATGGCAACAGCTATTTTCTTAATAATTACAAACAATTTTTTAGTTTTAACTACATATTCATTATATACACATTAATTAGAGATAATCTTAGTGAAAAAATGTCAACTTATTAAAAAATAAAAAACTCCGTCCTTTATGGGTTAATAACAGTTAGAAAGAAAGTGAAACTGAAAACCGTTAATTTAACTCGATTCATTTTTAGATTTAATTATACCTCTACGTACTATTCTAATTTAAATTTTTTAATATTCTTTTTTTTTTGTTTCAGTATGATTAGTAACGGATTTAATCTATCGGAAAAATGTTGCAACGGATTCGGGCACAATTCCTGTATAGATAAGGAAAATATCCAACAACGATTAAGTAGTCCTTTAAAAAGTGAAAACGATTTGTCGCTATATAGCAATTGTAGCCAATCTTCACATTGCCAATTTCGAAGACGTCCTTTGGGAAGATCACGACACCAATTCCCAAGATTCGGGATATGGAGCTAGTTATATAGGAGAAAATAATAAATTTTACAGATTTGCAAAATCATTAGAAGTTACACCTCGAAACGATAAATCTCCAGCTAAAAGTAGTAAAGCATCTTTCGGTTCAATCGATTCAATGGACGCCGAATTTTTGGAATTATCGGATTTAGATAATCAACTCGACGAAAACACAAGACTGCCAAGCGATTTTAATACATTAATTAGCGATGCTTTTCCATCCATAAAATCTAAAGAAATTTCGCCTGAATACAATTTATCATTTAGGCCGCTACTACGGCATTCCGTGTCCCTGAACATCGATGAAAATACGCCAAACACTACTCGAGTTCGATCTTGTTTATTTAAAACCGGCGATATTATAAAATCATTTAAACGACCCGAACCGCCGATTGAAGAACTTAGTCCATTAAGGATTAAACGTTCCCGATTTCTAGAGCAGGAAGAATCGAATAAAGATGAAATAGAAGATTTGCAAATAGCAGCCGTTCCACAACGAAGACCTATTTTGCAAAACAGTGTTTCGGTATCGGAGGAAAGTATAAAATTTGCTTTGCATAGATCTTCGACCGAGCCGGATCTCATTGGAGATTTTAGCATTTCTTTCTGCCTGCCTTTAATTTCGGGTTGTCATCAAGATCTCAAGTCTATCACGCCCAACACACTGATGTCTCTCATGAAGGGAGAATTTGATGATTCCGTTGCTTCGTATAAAATTATCGATTGCCGCTACCCTTACGAGTACGACGGTGGTCATATTGCCGGATCTACTAATTTCTACACCAAAGATCAAATTTTAGAAAAATTATTAACTGGGAGTAACGTTCCCTCTATAAGTACCGAGGCAACAAAAAGGCACATCTTGGTATTCCACTGTGAATTTTCCAGAGAGAGAGCACCAAATTTGTAAGTTTTAAAAAGTAGTGTATATGTTCTTTTTTTAATTTTTTTCTCTAATTACAGATATCGTTTTTTACGAAATTTGGATAGAATACGCAACAAAGATGTTTATCCTGCCCTTCATTATCCTGAAGTTTATTTATTAGAAGGCGGTTACAAGTGCTTTTACGAGCAATATTCCGATATGTGCGTTCCAGAGGCATATAAACCAATGAAACATCCTGCACATAAAAATGATTATAGACATTTTCGAGCAAAATCTAAAACTTTTAACGGTGATCGCGTTCGTTCTAGTAGTCGGGAAGTTTAAAACGTTTAGGTATTTTCTAATATAACAGTGCCAAAAATGAATTCAAAAAATTATATCAAATTTCAATATCCACAAAGTGGAAGGTTATTTGCCTTATTGTTAACTATAAGTTTGAAAATGTATATAACCTGTAAAGTTTTTCTTATTTTTAAAGACTATAGCTCTTGGTCCTCTGTATTTCAGTGGTATTCAAGATTTATCTGTAATTTTATACATTTGCAATTTTTTTTACACCGAAGTTTCTTTTGATTTATCGACTTTTGTGTGTGGGATTGACTGACATAGCCAGTAATTTTTGTGCAATGAGGAGAGCAATAGCAGTATAATTTTTTTTGGTTTTGCTGAAATCATTTGCAAATTAGTATTACAACACGCTTAACTACTATTAAACAACAGCAACAATTCCTAATAAATTAAAGGTTTACAACTTTTGAAATTTGTTTTACTAATTCTTTTTCTGTGATTTCAGTGTTCTGTCTATAAATAGTCATTTTTTGTTTCTGTGCAATAAGATAAGTAATGTTAAAAAATATAAAATAAGTGTCGACTATGTGTACTTTCTCATTTTGGAATTTTATTCGGCAAACTCGTTGTTCTTAAATTTTCAATTTTTAGAGATATTAATTTAACAAGCAACATTCAATATTTTATGAGCTCAATTACACCGTGAAAAAGACTTAATTTTAATTGTTACTTTTATTATTTTAAACAAATTAATTTTTATACATCTACAGTATTTTACATTAATATCGAAACTATATGTGTTCTACTGCAGTGGCTGAGAAATCGATGATATTTAAAAAATTGATAATATGAGATTCAAATGACTGATAATTTTCACGGCCCTTGTAGTAATATTTTATAAGAGTTTGAAGTAATTGTATTTTTAGTAGATCTGTAAAGTCAGTTTTGAGATGGTCCTAGATAGAAAGAAAGTCAGAAAGAAAATTTTCCTTCCTAGACTCCTGCCGGGATCGAACCGGTGCCTTTGCATCAGTAGTTGATCGCTCTAACTACTAGGCCAAGACCGTCTTCATGCTCTTAATGCTTAAACCTTTCCCTTAGAGAAAGAGGCCAATGCTCAAAAGTGGGCGGAGAAGGCTATAACGGACGGACGGACTGTTTGTTACTTAAAAATTTTGAAAATGCTTTGGGATTCTGTTAGTGATTCCTGTGGTGTTTGCGAATGTTCAAAGTAAGTGAATTTAAAACTCCGCTGATTACATTGAAAATTTTGACTACCAAAATTAAATGCTTCAAAATTAAGTTGTGATTTAAGCTATATTTTATTTTAAAATAAAAATTATCGGGCCACGGATACATGTGGGGTGTTCTTTATCTCAAATCAAACTTCGCAGTTTTTGAATTTTTGGATGATTATTTTTTATTTTTTCCAAAAGACATCCAAATTTCGACAACCAAAATTTGAAATAATTTTTGCTTTTATAGGAAATAAACAATTTACTCATTACTCAATCTAGCGCTACCATAATATTAGGGCATCCAATAAGTGCAAAAAAATATTTTTTGAAACTCATTTATTTGCAATATCAAAAAAATTGCAATTCGAATAAATTATCAATTACATTTTTAATTAAAAATAGCCGTAGTTCAAATATTTCTAGTTGCCTTTTAAAACGTTTTTAAGAAGTCGAATAGATGACATTACAGACTCCTTAAGAATGTAATAATCTCTTATCACTATGATAAGCAGACCAGTATACCTGTTTTTAACATGTAATAAATATTTTATTTCAAAGTACAGTAGAACCTCGATTATCCGGACCGACCGGGACCGTGCTCGGCACGGATAATTGAAAACACGGATAATAATAATTGACGTTTTTTGTTCAATTATTACAAAAATACACTAAACAGCTTTGGTTGTAACCCAATTGCAGCTCTGAAGTAAGCAAAAAATTCTATACATTTGATTTCACATAGTATACTACTAAAGTTGCGAATGTTCACGAATAAACCGCTGGCTCCGCACGGATAAGCCGCCGCACGCATAATAATCTGACGGTAATCGATGTATAATGGGCCCACGGATAAACCGCTTCCCGGATAATCCGCGCACGGATAATCGGGGTTCTACTGTACATAATTTACTCAAAGCAGTTATTATGGACGTCAAGTTTTGTAAGTACTAAAATTATTATTTATTTTTAATTTTTTGAGGTAAATAATTGACAAGTGAGTCGTGTAAATGATTAAACTATGTGCTACTTGCGTTTCTGTATTAATATGGAAAATAGTATGTTACTTATTCGAAGTTATATCTGAGCGTTGCCATATGGCAACGTCAGTCCTTAGCACTACTGTGTTTTTATGACTCAATTACAACGGCATTATATTGGTTAGATGGGTGGACTACAACGTCGTGACTGTTGCGTCAACTTCTGCTGGTGTATTTCCCAAGGGTCAAGTAAAACGTTTTTCACAAGCTGAGAAAATGATAATTCCTATCCACAGATCTTGTGTTATAGGCAAATATAATTCCGCAATGGGCGGAACTGATCTTATAGACGAAAATGTTTCGAGGTACCGAATAGGTCTGCGAGGAAAAAAATTGTGGTGGTGCATTTTTACTTGGCCGAATTGGATTTTCATACAAATTTATAAATATCTAATTTGTATTTTTTAATTCGTAATTTTAGCTCCTTCGAAGTACTAGCGTTGCCATATGACAACAGCTATTTTCTTAATAATTACACACAATTTTTTAGTTTTAACTACATATTAATTATATACACCTTAATTAGAGATAATCTTAGTGAAAAAATGTCAACTTATTAAAAAATAAAAAACTCCGTCCTTTATGGGTTAATAACAGTTAGAAAGAAAGTGAAACTGAAAACCGTTAATTTAACTCGATTCATTTTTAGATTTAATTATACCTCTACGTACTATTCTAATTTAAATTTTTTAATATTCTTTTTTTTTTGTTTCAGTATGATTAGTAACGGATTTAATCTATCGGAAAAATGTTGCAACGGATTCGGGCACAATTCCTGTATAGATAAGGAAAATATCCAACAACGATTAAGTAGTCCTTTAAAAAGTGAAAACGATTTGTCGCTATATAGCAATTTAAGTCCAGATAGGTCAATATCGTGTAGCCAATCTTCACATTGCCAATTTCGAAGACGTCCTTTGGAAGATCACGACACCAATTCCCAAGATTCGGAATATGGAGCTAGTTATATAGGAGAAAATAATAAATTTTACAGATTTGCAAAATCATTAGAGTTACACCTCGAAACGATAAATCTCCAGCTAAAAGTAGTAAAGCATCTTTACTGCAACCGACTCGACTAGGAATCGAACCATGGTCTACCGCTTTAAAGTCGGCCGGTGTATGCTTTACGCTACACTGCTGGTCTAAACAACAACAACAATTCCTAATAAATTAAAGGTTTACAACTTTTGGAATTTGTTTTACTAATTCTTTTCTGTGATTTCAGTGTTCTGTCTATAAATAGTCATTTTTGTTTCTGTGCAATAAGATAAGTAATGTTAAAAAATATAAAATAAGTGTCGATTATGTGTACTTTCTCATTTTGGAATTTTATTCGGCAAACTCGTTGTTCTTAAATTTTCAATTTTTTTAAAGATATTAATTTAACAAGCAACATTCAATATTTTATGAGCTCAATTACACCGCGAAAAAGACTTAATTTTACTTGTTACTTTTATTATTTTAAACAAATTAATTTTTATACATCTACAGTATTTTACATTAATATCGAAACTATATGTGTTCTACTGCAGTGGCTGAGAAATCGATGATATTTAAAAAATTGATAATATGAGATTCAAATGACTGATAATTTTCACGGCCCTTGTAGTAATAGTTTATAAGAGTTTGAAGTAATTGTATTTTTTTAGTAGATCTGTAAAGTCAGTTTTTGAACTTGTTTGTTTTAAATATATTATAATTTATACATTGAATACTTTGAAACATTTTTTTAATTTATTCTCACTTCAAATTTACCTATATTGGAAGTAATGCCATAACAGATGACATCGCATAAGATTGAAATTGCCTATCATTTTAGCGAATAGTAGCAACATGCGTTTCAAAATTCAGCAAATGCTCCAAAAAGCATCCGTTATTAGGTCACTTTACGCTGTGTTTTATAAAAATAAATAGTTCTCTCAATCTTTTTCAAACTTTTGGTTTCGCCACTGAATCTGTTTATTGTAAATATACAACCCATGCTGCAGCTGTGCAAATGTAACAACTCTGACTAGGTGATCATTGATTACACAGCTCGACAAAAAAATTTTTTTGTTGCCCTGGATATTTTAGCAAATTTTGATATTTTTACGTACCCAGATTATAAATTTATTCATGTAAGTATTGAATGTGCTACTGTTTTTATGATTATTGTATATCTTATATTTTGATCAATTATCGGCTTGTTAGTAATAAAATTTATTTTTTAATCATGATTAGGGTTCTGCGCAGTTTTCTCGCGCATACAAACATCACGTGCTCCCCACTCTCAGGCCCTTTACCTCGCAGAACAGCTGAGATGGCTGAGATTTCAGTTATTGGAAAATATTGAAGTACTTATACGTGAATATGTATGTATAAGTAGTCATGTGTTAATACATTGTTTCATTTACTAAATGTTCATTCTAATATGAGTTCGTCACGAAGAAAGTGTAAATATAGTAGTGATTTATTTTGTTATATTTGTGGTGTTTATATAACAAAAACAAAAGAGAAATATCACAGATTTTGTTAAGGAGACTTATGCTGAATATTTCGGTTTTAAAATGGATAAACTAGATAAAACATGGGTTCCTCATAAAGTTTGTAAGTCTTGTGTTGAGTCTTTACGGATGTGGAAAAAAGGACAACGTGCTGGATTAGATTTTGGTATTCCTATGATCTGGATGGAGCCTACGAATCATTTTGATGATTGTTACTTTTGTGTAGTAGATGCGAAAGGTTTTAATCGAAATCAAACGTGGAGATATCCAAACTTACAGTCCACAAAATGTCCTGTTTTACACAATGAAAATCTCCTCGACCTATTTACGTTTCAGAAGTAATTCGCATGCCCTCAGAAACAATGATGTTACCAAATTCACAACAATCGGTACAGTCTACTAGTGGAAGTGAATGGGAGGGTGAAACATCTACGCCAAAATTATTTTCTCAAAATGAACTCAGTGATTTAATACGTGATCTCAATTTATCGAAAAAAGGATCAGAACTATTAGCCTCAAGATTAAAAGAAAAAAATTTATTAGCACCAACGGTAATAATTACAACATATAGAACGCGAGAAAGTGAGTTATTACAATTTTTTAGTGAAAATGAAGAATTGGTGTACTGTAATGATATCATAAGCTGCTTCTAGACATGGGCCTAGAAGAATACAAACCTACTGAGTGGCGCCTTTTTATTGACAGTTGTAAAAGAAGTTTAAACTGCGTCTTACTGCATAATGGAAATAAATATGCATCAATTCCAATTGCCCACTCAACAAAACTCAAAGAAGAATACGAAAATATAAAATTAGTTTTAGAAAAAATTAATTACTCGAAGCATCAATGGCCGATCTGTGTGGATTTGAAAATGGTTAATTTTTTACTCGGTCAACAAAGTGGATACACGAAATACCCTTGCTTCATTTGTATGTGGGACAAAGGTTAGGATTGTTTAACGTGCCTAGACTCAAGTACATGATAGCTAAGCACGCCCCCCGAGGGAGTGGGCTCCATCCGCATTCGTTAAAATACAGTGCCTCGCCAATGCGCGCCACGATCCCTTTGCAGGGACTCAGCGACTACCATACGACCAGGGTTAGTGGACCCCTATCACCTATGGTCAGGCCTGAATACTTTCATTATACCAGATTCCGACTAACAGGTCGGCGCCGGAGCTTGAGCCGCTGCTCATGCGTACAGGTGCACAAGGCATCCTTGGACCAGTGGTCCCACCACAGCCGCCCTTTGACGGCGAGAGGATCCTTCCTCCCGGGGCTTCTGTATCTGGGGACTTAATTTCCGGCGCATTTATTACTGGGCCGCCGTTCAACCCGTTTGCCAGGTTAGGACCACTACCCATCCCCATGATGTAGCTACAAGTGTAGAAGACGCCAACCTCCTCAGGCTATGCGACATGAAACGCCCCGAGACTAATCGCTTACGCGTGTTCGGCTTGGCACTTCATGCACAGTCACCCCTGTTCCAAAGACCGACTATACTTTTCGGGGTTTGGCCCTTTCGGTGCGAATCCCTAGAGCATAGCCGACAGCTAGTTTCTGGTCAGGCTGAGGACCCTGGCCGCTGTGAACGGGGTTACACTCTTCGACAGAGCATGTCCCCTGAGCGGGCAGCACCCAGTTTAAGGTCAGGATGACGACCATTTCGCGTGTGCGTATTGGCTGGGAACTCATTAATCATTCATCGTTCTCATTGCCCGGGGTTGCCGCGTGGAGGCTCGCACTCTGCTTGCAGATATTTTGCATCTAGTGATGCTCTGCCATTACCGCGCGCTCAAGCTAGGCATCCTATATCCTCTGACCACGTGCCAGAGGAGGCTATCACTAAGCAAGAGGGCCCGGAACCCCTGTATGTGGGACAGTAGAGCAAAGCAACTTCATTGGAAACAAGATGTTTGGCCTGTAAGAAATTCTTTAACTGTCGGTAAAGCCAATGTAATAAGGGAGCCGTTGGTAAGCAGAAATAAAATCATACTTCCACCATTACATATCAAGTTAGGAATGATAAAGCAATTTGTCAAAGCGTTGGACAAGGAAGGAAATTGTTTTAATTATATTTGTAGAAAATTTCCGAAGCTTAGTATGGAAAAGCTGAAAGGTGGAATATTTGATGGCCCTCAAATACGGCAATTAATGAAAGATACAGGTTTTATCAAAGTTATGACAGTTCCAGAAAGTGATGCTTGGAAAAGTTTTGTGTTGGTAGTCGAAAATTTCCTAGGTAACCATAAAGCACCAAATTATGAAGAAATTGTGCAAAATATGCTCACAAACTTTCAGATTTTAGGAGCAAATATGAGTATCAAGTTACACTATCTCCGCAATCATCTGGATAAATTTCCGGATAATTTAGGAAATTATAGTGAGGAACAGGGGGAACGGTTCCACCAGGATCTAAAAGTGATGGAAGAAAGGTATCAGGGTCGGTGGGATTGTCACATGATGGCAGATTACTGTTGGTCTTTAAAAAGAGATTGTCCCTGAAAAATTATAAAAGAAAAGCTTATAAAGGCGTTTTATTGAAATATAACATATGTTTTCGACATTTTTCTTTCTGTTTATTTCGATGTATCCTTATTTTTCAAAACAAAACTGACATTAAAAATATATCTGATATTTTGTTTCATATTTTCTGATTTTGTAATGTAAAATGAAAATAAAGATTTAAAAAACCAGAGCAAATCTTACAAAATCATTGATAGTTTCATGAATTGTGAGCATAAATATATCCAAAATCGATCTTATATCTAGAGCAACAAAACCACTGTTGACCAGTGTTATCAAGTTAACGAAGATACGCAATTTTATTTGAAGAAGCCACTCACTGAAAAAAGCACGTTTTATAATTAAAAAAAATTTTAATTTTACGAAAGTGTAAAATTCTAAGGTTACCATATTAGCAATGCTTTTATGTCCGTGAAGTTAAAGTTAAAGCTGTAAAAATATAAAATAATATAAATATATTATTGTGGTTTTTCGTGAAAGGGCCCCCTTCAGAAATTCCGTTGCAACACCATAAAAAATTTAACCCAGTTGTCTAGGATTAATCAGCGGAGAGCTATGAGACTTACCCAGTAGTGAGTTCTAAGGTTCGCAGCTCTGAAAATGAATAAATGTTCGGCGACCACAGCGCAATTAAAACTCGAATATTGAAACGTGATTTCAAAATTTGCTTTATTGCCAAACCGATTTTGGGACAAAATTCCAAATATGCCAGGTGGTGTAATTGTGTTTTGCTTGGTAATTGAAATTTAAATTTAAAATTGGGAAAACATTTGCTGAAATTTAAACCACCAAACAATTCTGTGTCTTGTGTAAATCTTTACAATGGTAATAATTTTTAAAGTAATTATTCAAAATGTTTTAACACAAATAAAATTTTATTAAACTAGCGACAAATGTTCAACGACTGACCTTATTATCACTCCAGGTGTTGGCCTAATGCTGGCGCTTTCAATTATCCAATTCAATCCAAAACTCGTTGACTCGTACAAGTAAAACTTTGATAATTCCAAAATAGCTCCTCTTTTCGACTCCAATACAAACTTAATGACTCGCTGCACAAATCAAACTTGAATAACTCCAAAATGGCTCCTCTATAAAATTTTTCATTTGCTATCTTTGCAGATTCGATAAATCCAACCAAAAACTTTGATCAACTCGCAAAATAAAACAGACGACCCGTCTTCAGAAAGCACTATCACAAACTCAAAAAATTTTCCGCTTTCACGGCAACGCAAATCAAAAATCTCAAAATTCACGTCCTCCAACTGACGTGCATTCCGTCTCGAGTTCTCAGACCAACTCTCCTTTTTCTTTCTTTTTTCAAATTGCCAACATTCAAAAACATTCTTTTCGTTTCCAAATTTTAAATTTTATCCTGCCATAAACAAGCGGCGCACAAATCACACTAATGTCAAATAATCACACTGTCAAATTCATCAAAACAAATCATGATTTTGTGTAAAAGGTGTTGAAAGTAACAATTTTTGGCATTCTTGTTGGCAAAATAAAGCAAATTAATTTTGTTGATCTTCAAATTGATCAACAAATCGAAATTCTTAAAAAAAAACATTTATTCTTTCTCGCAGTGGCGAGAAACCTAACACTACTGGTAAGAAACTAGTAAAAAAACCATTTTATAGTATTTCTGAAGTCTAATTTCAGAAATATCACCACAATATATATAATATATTAACATGCAATTAACTTTATATTATTGCAAAACAATTTTTTATTTTACGTATTTAAAATTTCTAAAAGTTTAAGTATTTTTAAAACAAATCATTAATACTCCACTGCAATTCATATTCTATTAAATCATCTTGCCAATCGTAATCAATTTGAACATCATTAATTTGTTTATCTTCAGATGATTGCAAATATCAAACTGCTATCCTCAAAAGAACAAATCCTAAAAAGCGCCAGGGTACGACCTAATAACGGGCAGACTTCTGAAAGAACTACCAGCGGAGGGTTTAAATTCATAACGACGATTTACAACGCTATCCTTAGATTAGGCTACTTTCCAAGTCAATGGAAGACTGCACAGGTGATCCTAATACCAAAACCAGGCAAAGATCTCACTTTGACCCAGTCCTACAGACCTATCAGTCTTCTTCCTATTCTCTCCAAAGTCTTCGAAAAACTATTTTTAAATAGGCTGGAACCAATTCTTGAAGACAAAAAAATAATCCCAGATCATCAGTTCGGATTTCGCCAGGGTCATGGAACGATTGAACAGGTGCATCGCGTCGCAAAGAAGATCAGAACAGATTTGGAATGTAAGAGATACTGCTCGGCTGCCTTCCTTGATGTCTCACAGGCCTTCGACAAGGTTTGGCATGAGGGACTGCTATTCAAGATTAAGAAAATAGTCCCACATCCCTTCTATCGCATTTTAGAGTCTTATCTGACCGACAGACATTGTCTGATCAGGTACCGCGAAGCTTATACCAACCTAATACCGATAAGATCTGGAGTCCCTCAGGGTAGCGTACTTGGACCTATCCTATACCTGATATATACATCCGACCTACCTGAAGATAGTAACACAACAACGGCTACCTTCGCAGATGACACCGCCATAATGGCATCCCACGAGGACCCAAATCGGGCGTCGCAACTACTACAAATCCATCTAAATAAGCTAGAACAATGGCTAAAGAAATGGCGTATAAAAGTTAACAGCTCCAAGTCGGTACATATTACCTTCACACTGAGGAGAGGCAAGTGCCCCAACGTGTCATTGAATAGAAACAATCTCCCCAACAAGAGGTAGTTAAGTACCTGGGAATCCATCTTGACAGTAGGTTAACCTGGGCCAAAGATGTACTGGCTATTGGGCCGCAACTCCCCTCTCGCTAGAAAATAAAACAATGCTGTACAAAGCAATTTTAAAGCCAATATGGACATATGGTGCTCAACTATGGGGTGCTGCTAGCGAATCCAACATAGCTAAGCTGCAGAGGTTCAATCAAAAGTGCTACGTGTCATCAGCGACTCCCCTGGTACGTTCCCAACACTGTGTTGCACTCCGACCTACAGGTCAGAACAGTAAAGGAAGAAATCGCGGCCATAAGTTCCAACTATCAGATAAGACTAGGGACCACCCCAACATTCTAACATCGGATCTCTTCGTAGCCCCAACCATAAGAAGACTAAAACGGTACGACCCAATGCACCTGCCCCAACGTAAATGACGGCATGGAAGCTGCCAAAATGTGCAGCAAACAGAAGTATTGGATGCCCCAATAGGGTATAAAAGAAGTCTGCAAATGTGCTGGCCTCTACTATGACTAAATAATTGATTATGTTATGTAATTAATTAACTTACAAACTTGTTGCTGATTATCCCGGCGGGATAGATTGTAATGTACAGGGTGGTTCAAATTCGAAGTTCCTTATGGGAAATTCGGTAACCATAGGAGATATGGAAAAATGGATGGCGCATCCTCGATCTCTTTTTTTGAGAAAAGCTTAATGGTGAAAAGCGGATATCGATATCTTTTTCGTTTTCGAGTTATGGCCAAAGTTCGCTTTTCGACTTTTCGTTAAATGTCGATATCTCGGTTGTTTGTAAAGTTATAGAAAAATATTTATACCTTCTTCAGACACTTTTTAAGGAGAATAAACTGGGCTGAAGGATTTTAAATATCTTCATTTGTTTCCGAGTTATAATATAAAGTTGTGTTTTTAAATAGAAACCATAGTTGGCTATGACATATTTAAATAGAGTTTTTTATTCTCTTTTCAATTATATATAATATGTGGAGTCTATTATTTCAGTTTCATCCCGTTATATTAAAAAATGTTAAATTAAAATAAATAAAGATCGGAAAATTAAAAGTTGGCTATGTCAGAACAAAACACTATACAAAATAATTATTGACATCTAAAACGATGTTCTTCAATTGTTTTTATGTGTGTTTTTGGTACCTATTTCTGTTTTGAACCTATTTACTTATTTCAAAAGAGTGTCAAATGGCTTTTGAAAACTATGAAAATATGATATGTTACAATGTTTTATTCAAAGCAATAATAGTGCTGTTCTTGCATCTGAAATGTATTTCAGTTGCTATCCTGAAAGAAGACAACCTCATAATCGTATTTTAATAAATTGAAAGCAAATCTTATTGATCACGGGTCTTTTAACAAACCTAATAGAGGAAATTATAATATGGAAGAAGCTGAAGAAACTACAATTAATGTATTAGAGCTGTAGCTGCAAATCCTTCAATTTCAACCCGTCAAATTGAAGCTGAATCGGAATTTCAAGAAGTAAAACTATGCGTATATTGAAAAATATAAATTCAGGCCTTACGTTATTCGAAAATACATCATCTGCAACCAACAGATGGTCAGAGACGATTAGAATTTTGCAATTGGTATTGTCTAAAACTTCAAGAAGATCCATCGTTTTCATGCGTGTGATTTGGACAGACGAAGCATATATTAGTAGTGCTGGAATTTTTAATAGACACAATGAACACCATTGGTCCGATGTGAATCCCCACCGTACCGTCGCCGTCCAAACCCAAGGACGATTTGGCTTTAGTGTTTGGTGTGCCCTACTTGGAAATCGCATTTTGTGTTATTATATATATCAACAAAACCTCAATGGTCAAAGATATCAGGAAATTTTAGAGCAAAATATTGTTGACGATTATTTAGATAATTTACCCTTACTCGAAAGAAGACATATATTCTTCCAACAAGATGGTGCACCACCTCATAATACAAGAGTTGTCAAGGAATTGTTAAATAGAAATTTTGGAAACAACTGGATGGGAACTAACGGTCCAGTGAGGTGGCCACCACGTTCTCCAGATTTAACGCCACTGGATTTCTTCTTTTGGGGTTATGTTAAAGACAATTTATATAAAAAAGTGACAACATTAACGAACTCAGACAAAATTTTATAGAATGTGCTAATTCAGTATCGAATATTCACATACGCAATGCAACTCAGAGTGTTAGGAAGAGGTGCAATTTGTGCATTCAAACAATGGACTCCAGTTTGAATACTTACTTTAATTAATTTATGTTATTGTTTATCGTATTAAATTAAATTTTCAATTTTTTATTTTATTAACATAATATCATATTATTCATAGTTGTCATAAGCCATTTGACACTCTTTTGAAATAAGTAAATAGGTTCAAAACAGAAATAGGTACCAAAAACACACATAAAAACAATTGAAGAACATCGTTTTAGATGTCAATAATTATTTTGTATAGTGTGTTGTTCTGACATAACCAACTTTTAATTTTCCGATCTTTATTTATTTTAATTTAACATTTTTTAATATAACGGGAAGAAACTGAAATAATAGACTTCACATATTATATATAATTGAAAAGAGAATAAAAAACTCTATTTAAATATGTCATAGCCAACTATGGTTTCTATTTAAAAAAACACAACTTTATATTATAACTCGGAAACAAATGAAGATATTTAAAATCCTTTAGCCCAGTTTATTCTCCTTAAAAAGTGTCTGAAGAAGGTATAAATATTTTTCTATAACTTTACAAACAACCGAGATATCGACATTTAACGAAAAGTCGAAAAAGCGAACTTTGGCCATAACTCGAAAACGAAAAAGATATCGATATCCGCTTTTCACCATTAAGCTTTTCTCAAAAAGAGATCGAGGATGCGCCATCCATTTTCCATATCTCCTATGGTTACCGAATTTCCCATAAGGAACTTCGAATTTGAACCACCCTGTACATGGAGTCAATAAAAAAAAAAAGATGATTGCAAATAAATTGAAGTGGGATCTTCAATTGTATCAACATATGCCGAAAATGAGGACGGTGGTGACGGATTAACAGGCAATGATGTTACGGATTGCAAAACTTCGTTATCGATTTCAGCATTTGGTGTTTCATCAACATCTTCACTATTTTTATTTTCTTCAAAATTTGGGATTTTAGAAACTAAATATTTTACATCTGAAAATATTATAAACAATTTCATAAATATTTTTAATAATAAATAATTATTTGTTAATGTATCATTTGACTAGTTATAACAAAATGGTATATTTTGGTGCTTAAAATTGTTTACATACTTTCTATATGTGAAGGTATAAACTGATTCCACATAGGTGAACAACGATCTTCATTTTTCTTAATGTCAACTCTCTGTAGTACCGAGGCTTATTATCGTTATTATTATTCATAGAATCTACAAAATTCAAATTTAGCAATTAAAAATTAATATAATCAGAAAAATACACACCTGAATTTTCAAAATCATTATCTTCATCCAGATCCATACTTCACTTCTTCATTTTGAGTCTCTTTATCAACCACGACATTTAGTAATTGATAATTCAACATTGTTACGTTCGCAATTTCTTGATCTTTTGCCATTGTTCTACTAACGCTTCTTATACTAAAACTATTTTTTTTATAAAATTAAACATAAATTTCTTCTATTTCATAACATTACATCGTCAGAAAATGATAGATAATATTTTAATGGTACTACAGTAGACAATAACAACTTGTAGGTATAAACAAATTCAACAATCGAACAAGAAGTTGGTCAAACAAAATTGGATGAAGGAAAGGTGTGCTGAACTAACGGATTTTAAAGCTAAACATGGCCTATTCTACCTGAAGAACAGAAATACTCGTATATTGTACAACAAAGGAATGAAGCTTCCTAAATTTAGGAAAAAAGCTAGGAGTAATTGAATTAAATTGTTATTGATTTTAATTTTATTTAATTCAATTCCAAAACAATATGTATATTGTTCAACCAACAGGTCAACCAACCTATTGGCCCACAGATAGGGAAAAACTACCCGACCTGCTAGACTTTTGTGTGACTGGAGGCATTTCGCACAACCACCTTAGTGCGGAGGCCAGTCTTGAACTTTCTTCGGACCATTCCCCAATCATAGTCACACTCTCCTCACAAATCAATCGAACATCCAAACCCGTAACTCTTTATAATAAGCAAACTGATTGGGAGAAGTTCAGAGAGGTCCTTTGGGATAAGCTACCGCAGGAAGTTTCCTTGAAATCGGAATACGAGCTGGACGAAGCAGTACAATACTTAACTGCAAATATACAAGAAGCAGCTTGGGAAGCAACACCAGAAATCCAAAATCATCAAACTAAAAGCTATTGCCCAAAACGAATTTTAAGTAAAATACAAGAAAAACGAAAGCTAAGAAAAAAATGGCAGAATACCCGGGCCCCCAGTGATAAAACAACCTATAACAAGGCAGTTAAAGACCTCAAAAAACTGCTAAATGACCATAAAAACCAAGAAATTCTAAATTACTTAAATGGACTGACAGCGACTGAAGCTACGGACTATTCGCTGTGGAAGGCAACTAAGAAGCTAAAAAGACCACAAACTTCGATCCCGCCTATAAAAACATCAACTCAAGAATGGGCAAGGAGCAACAAAGAAAAGGCAAATGCATTTGCAGATCACCTGGCCGAAGTTTTCAAACCGTTTCCAGCAGTATCTCCACAAGAAGAAGCCGGCTTTTACGAATTTCTTGAAGCCCCATTTCAAATGGAACTCCCAGTAATAAAATTTAAAAAAAGCGAGATTTCAACCTACATTAAGAAGCACCTAAACTCAAGGAAAGCTCCTGGATTCGACCTCATAACAGCAAGAGTCCTTCAAGAACTCCCCAACAACGTAATCAGGTTGATAACTATGATTTTCAATGCTATCTTGAGAGTGGGTTACTTTCCGGTACAATGGAAGGTGGCGCAAATTATCCTAATACCCAAACCGGGCAAACCACCAACGGAGACTGCCTCGTACAGGCCCATCAGCCTGCTTCCTATCTTGTCTAAATTATTTGAAAAATTATTTCTGAAAAGATTGATGCCAGTAATTGAAGAACGTCAAGTGATCCCCAAGTATCAATTTGGATTCCGACAACACCACTCCACGATCGAGCAGGTTCACAGAATCGCCGCTAAAATCAAGCAAGATTTAGAAACTAAAGGATATTGTTCAGCCGCATTTCTTGACGTTACACAAGCTTTCGACAAGGTATGGCATCCTGGTCTATTATTCAAGATTAAATCATATCTTCCACATAACCTTTACCCGGTACTTAGATCCTACCTAAAAAATAGACATTTCCTTGTAAAATACCAAGATGAGATATCACCACTCCTGCCAATCCACTCTGAGTTCCACAGGGCAGCGTCCTGGGCCCGCTTCTGTACCTTATCTATACAGCCGATCTACCGACCACTTCAAATACATTCATTGCAACCTTTGCAGACGATACGGCGATCCTGGCTTCTCACCCTAATGCCATAATAGCATCTGCAAACCTACAAAGGCATCTGGATCAATTAGAAATATGGCTAAGCAAATGGCGTATCAAAGCCAACGTTCAAAAATCTGTGCACGTAACCTTCACTACCAGAAGAGACACATGTCCTACCGTTAGCCTCAATGGAAATATACTACCACAAAGTGAGGTAGTTAGGTACCTCGGAATGCACCTGGACAGGAGGTTGACCTGGGCTAAGCACATATGGAACAAGAGACTACAACTCGGCCATTCCTTCAGGAAACACCAGTGGTTATTGAATCGTAACTCACAACTGTCCTTGGAAAATAAAATGCTGATATATAAAACCATAATAAAACCAATCTGGACGTATGGCATCCAGCTCTGGGGTGCAGCAAGTAATTCCAACATCGCCAAAATACAACGGTTCCAAGCAAAAACCCTGAGAACTATCACAGACGCCCCTGGTTCGTACCAAATTATATCATTCATCGTGATCTTCAAATACCCACAGTTGAAGAATGTATCAAAACGTTCAGCACTAAATATCAAGATCGTATCAGAGACCATCCCAACTCCTCGCTGTGGACTTATTATCCTCTCATCGAACCAAGAGATTAAAGCGCTACGACCCACTGGACTTGCCTCACCGCTTTTGAAATGGTAACTTAATTTAACACTTCCCGGGTGTTAGGGTGTAAAGGGAGCGTGCCACTGGGCAATCTTCTTCTGTGTCAGTTATTCGGTGTCATGCCTTTTACTTATTATCGTACTATGTAGATAGATTGTAAAACACTAGGATGTCAATAATAAAAAAAAAATTTTAATTTTATTTAATTCAATTCCAAAACAATATATTAAAATAAGGTAATATTTTTAAGACAAACACAGCAAACCTACACTTTTAAGTGGGCTCCAAACTGTAGGAAATGTATACACTTCAATTACAGAAAAGCTTTATAGGCATTTAATGCCTCTAAGATGTTGCCACAACCTGGTGAGGAGTGAGCACGGGTCAAAAAAATCAAAAAAATTTTTCATTATTTAACTCCATATCACATATGTATGTAAGTTTATAGAAATTAAACAAATCCATTTTAATTACAATTATAAATAGAAGAAAATATTTAATCAGGAAATTTTGATATTGAGCTGTTTTATATTGTTTGGCCGATATATTAATTCTTACATGTAGAAAGTGTTAATTTTTCAATCATTAATTTTTTAAATTATTAAGCTAAGAACTAGTCACCACCTCTAACAATAAGTCGAATTGCCATCTGACATGTTAAATGTTTGATTTCGAAAGAGAGTTTAAAGTAAAGATATGCTAATGATGGGACAGTAACATTAAATTTATGTTAACATGGCTTCCTCCAAAAAGGGAGTCGACTACTGTAGGGAAACCCGGGGTTAATTGTAAAATTAACTCGAATTTCCCTGACACAAATTTATTTTGTGTCGCCTTTGATCTCCGTGTTTCGGCTAGCGGATCCACCTCTCGCTTGCCGCATCAGCTACAGCAGCTGATGCGGCAAGCGAGAGGTGGATCCGCTCTCTCTTTGTCTTTTGGTTACTTTAGGTAAACACCAAACAATTAAACTCAAAAAGTTTAACAATAACAATTTATTAAAAAAATTAAGGATAAGAGTTGCTCTGCAGTAAGCTACACAAATGCGAGATAAATGGGTCAACAACCCCAACAGAATTCCCCAACAACTCCAGCGACAATGGGTCGCTACTAAGTAATTAACAACAATTACTTTATTGAATATTAAACTCCAAACGGAATATACCCCAATTAAATTTAAATAGTAAAACTCACCGATCGGTTTGTTTTGTATAGCTGTTAGATGTCGACAATTGGATTCAACTAAGGCACACTCCGGAGTTATTAGCTGAATAAAAGAGGCACACCGATTGCACTGGCGATGAAAAACCGTCGAGGGTCGACCTTGGAGTGTCTTCCGGGCGTCAATTCGGTGTAGGGAAGCACAGGTAACGGCGAACGGATCACTCACAATCACTACTTGGGCGGTTGAAATAACAGAGAAGCAAATTGTAGTCGACCTTATCGCAATAAGGGAAAATCGGTTACGGTGGTCGTTAATTAATAAATGAAGATTACTAAACATTCGCAGGCTGTTAATAACGCTGATTACTATTGCGTAATACGAAGGATAATGTGCAAAAATATTTGCTCGCACAGCGACAGATGGTCACTTTCAACTTATCAGCGCGCTCAATGAAAAATGTGTTTAGCGGTCGGCGTTGAAAATACACGTGCGTGAACAGCTGACTTCTTACAAAATACGTAGCTGACGATAACATCCGCATATAGCGCTTTAATTGGTCACCAATTACCCACTCACTACAAAACTGCAAAAAATTTTCCCCTTAATATTGTAATATTATATTTTACTATTCAAATATTCGCGGGATTTAAGATTAAAATTCAGTTAAATTGTAAAGTTCACGCCATCTCGGTACGACGGGAAATAAGTATTATCAGAAATCATTATAATTCACTGTATTAGTAGGAGCGTTTTGTCAATTTTGGTTATTATCCCAGAGGGCGTAGAAAGAGATGCTAGATGATGCTAAAGATAACGGTCATTCAGACCTGAACCTTTGAACGAGCCAGTCGACTAGATTAACCGTTGCAAATTATCAGTGTGAATTAAATTTAATCAGATTTGTAAGTTTCAGTAATAATTAATAACGATTTAAAATCTAAATTTGTGAAAATCTCCAAGTAAGTAATTTTATTTATTTTATATGATTTAAAATCAATAAATTCGATCATCCGATCTCATCCCTTTGTTCGAGAGGCCATTTTGGTTTGGTGGCGTGAGTAACGGGATATTTTGTCTTATGTTTGGGTTTAACAATTTACTAAGAGCTTGGTTTTGTGTTTGTCGGTCATAATTAATTTAATATTATTTAATTAATCTATATTTAATTCGGGTGTTTGATAATTTATGTTATTTCCTGGTAAATTTTATAAAATGACTTTGGTATACTTTCCGATCGTAACTAGGTATTTACTCATTTATATTTAAGGTTTTATGGTAATTTTCCTTTGTGGTTTATAGGTAATTATTTGATTTGGTGTAAACTTAGTATTTAAGGGGTTGTGAATTTTATTCAAGATGGCCGGGGACGCGCACTTTTCAGTACCGGCTTTGGGTAGTTTCAAAATGGCCACTCACCACTAGATGTTGTTATTTGATTAATTTGGTTGCCAATTAAATGTGATTTGTATGTATGGGCTACTGGTTCTCAAAGCAGGTGGCTAGCCCGAAACAAGGGTACTGTCAGGTCCATGGAGTCGTCCCGAAGGTTTTCAGCGGAGACCAGTTAGCTAAGGTGGGAGCTTGAGGTTGTGTACGTGCCCTTCCTTGTTGTATGTGATTTGGGGTATGTTTCTGATCCTTGGGGGTTACTGGGTGAATTAAATACAACGTTTTGTGGTGATTGGTTCATTTCTAGGTATTTATCAGGTCAATTTATTTTATTTAGATTATTGTCATAATTAATTGGTTTAAATGATTCAGCGTTTATTTAGTCGCACTGTCGATTTACCAATCAGACCAGATTGAGTAATTTTAATTATATATGCTAAAGCACAATATTAAAACAAAGACAAATGAAAAGTTAATAATAGTCAATTGTAGCATCTACAATGACAAAGCAAACAAATGGTGCTTCCTACAGTAACCAATAACAATTGAAATTCTAGCTGAATGCTTACTATTTAACGATATGTTGTTTTCACGTTTATCCGATACCTAATTACGATCCGAAATGCTAGAGATCCATTTATAAAATTAAGTCCATATTGACACTAATTAATTAATGAAATAACCGGTCTTACAAATGAGCACCGAGGCTTTTCTATAATTCTGAAGTTGCTCGAATTACCGTGAGGTTGATATTTAATAAATATTCAAACCTAACAGTCCTGTGTTTTATTTCCTGATGGAGTATTTGGTGGTTATGAAGGTTTCCGAGAAGGTCAGGTCAAACATAAAAGCTCTTAGTTATTTCTGTAGTTTGCTTATAGGTTTAGGTATTGGAGACGCCACTGGGTGAGTAAATGGGTTAGTGGTGACGCCACTGGATTTTCAGAAGAGCTTAGGTTGGTCATGTTCACGTCTTCCTATATTAGGGTTCAACTACTATGTGTTTTCCGTCTATTTAAAGAAGTTGGGTTACGATTTACACGACGTTTGGGGTGTTCTGTTGACGATCACGATGTTAGACCAGGATTATCTAGGTTTGGGATTCGAAATTTGTGGCGCGAATTTCGAAAATTAGGGCAAATATTACAATATGGTGAAACTTAAAGGTTTTCAAAATGAAATTTTGAAAGACACAGCGCCTGCATCGAGAGTTCGTCGACCACTGCTGAGTTCGACCTAAATTTGTGCGCAGCCCTCTACCCCTCCGCTCGCGTGACCTGGTGACCTAGAGAGGGTTGATGGTGTAAAATCATATACAAGACGACAAATTTAACAATTTATCGTTACACCCCTAAGAATTTTCACTAGGTGAAAATAAACACGGTAGATCGATGGTGATGATCAAGAGGCAGAGACCGCTTGCAAAAGCTTCGCATTTTGGCTATACTTGGTTAGGAATAATTTTGGTACGTGGCTGCAGTCAAAAAATAAAAATTTTCTACAAATGAGAATTAATAAAAAATGTTGAAAAAATAAAGATTAGATTCTTTCAAGATAACGAAACGTTACCCTTATATCCGTACTACGTGAACCATTGGGTTGAGCGCATTAGCGCTACGGCTAACCCACAAAATATGAGCCCTCCAAACATCAACTTGTTTGCAAAGGAACTCGGTTCCATAAAGGTAAGTACAGCACCACATAGGATCTGTACTAAAAATTTCAAAAACAAACTAACCACACTGTGGTTTAAATGCCAACAGGTGATAACTAGGCGCTATTCGCACAATGGTTCGAAAACATTAGTGACGAAAGCTACAAATGGACCTCATAGGACCCATTTGAAACGGCTCGTAAGCGGAACCAGTCCGCCCAGCAGAAAAATTTTTGTTTCAGACCAAGGCACTCAGAGTCCTTGGAACATAGAAACGGTTGAGTGGTTACTAAATATTAATCCGACCAAAAAAATATGATCAGCAAAATCTACTGCAGTCACATAGCCAAAAATACTCATAGTATGAAAGTTGAAGCAACTGGAAACTTGAGATGTTTTATTTCACAGTTGATTTAAATTAAAATTGATTAAAAATGAATTAAAAACCCGGAGAAAAAAATAATACCCCTTATACCACCCACGGAAAAAATTACTAAAGGAACCCAATGTGAAAAAAATGCGGAAGGAAATTTGAAGGGAATGAAGGTACATGGAAATGAAATTTTAGGTCATGGGAAAGGATACCTAAAGCGATGACCGCCGGCTCGGAGAGGCAGTGACAAGTCAATGGTCCACTCTCGCGTATGGATGGTAATAACGCGCCGTGGAATGCTAACCAATACAACCAACCACTACTCCGCCGAAGCCAACGAGCACGGCGCTCGATTTGAGGAAAGGAGGAAAGGTTAACCCGGGGCATGACAATCTGTCATGGAGAACCTAAAAAACTCCCGCAATCCGTCCTCAAAACTGCGTTCACGGTCGGGGCCATTGACGTTAATCGTCTGTCTCGAAGACTGTACGGCGAACGACCCTCACCACCCCAACAAGGGCAGCACGCGCGCGCCTACACCCGCTCAAGTCGACCAACCCTACCGCAAACCGGTATTAACGGAGCCTAACCGAGGCAGGGACTCCAGGTGTAGTCGCTCTTGCAAAGATGCATCCCACAACGTACTGAGGAAATAATTCCAAATCCCAAGTGCGGCAGCAAGTCCGCCCGCCCCACAATCCCCAAGACAGGAAGCAAAAACGAGTCGGGGACTTTATGACTCCAAGGAAAGGGTAAGCTCAAAAGTTGGAACCTACGGGCAAAAATTTGTAGTCCAAGGTGTTACGGACCACAACTGTAGGAAAACCCACTCATCCAATACGTCGATCCTCCTGGTGTTCTGGAGGATTTAATTTCAAGTCTTTGACATGGAAAATGCCGACGTCTTTCCCACGCTCGTTAACGAGTCGGTAGGTCAATGGACCGGTGACTTCACGAACTTTACATTTGATGTACTTCGGAGCTAATTTGCTGGTAAAATGTTTGGCAGCGCTTGACAAACAAAAATTCCGACGCCAAACAGTATCCCCTACCTTGAAATGTATTGAACGCTTTCTAAGGTTATAATGAGACGAATTTCGCCTATAAGCCTCCTTTAATCGTGCAGTCACATCAATGTAAAGCTCGTTCAATCGGTTCATTTCAGCAACCCGCTCGCGACTATCCAGGTTTAACTCCTCCTCACCCAAATCCCTTACACGACCGTAATAATCTCCCCTAGCGGGAACGGTACGCCCAAGATTCAAAAATGAAGGGTAAAACCGGTTACCTCGTGAGTGGCAGAACGTATAGCATGAGCTATCTTGTGAATTTGTACATCCCATGTGCGATGGTCGTTTAGAACATATGAACGCATGGCGGTCCCTATTACCCGATTCACCCTCTCTACGTAATTAACCTGCGGATGAAACGCAGCATTGTACCACAGATGGTTCACGTTGTAGCTGGTCATGAGATCTCGAAAGTCCTTACTGATGAACTGCGGTCCATTATCAACCATGCATATTTGAGGAACCCCAAATATCAGGAAAACTTGATTTTCTAAAACTCGCAAATCTTTCTGGACGTCGCTTTGCGCAATGGTTGCACCAGCACGAACTTCGAGAACCAATCGCAGACTACCAAAAGTGTGGTATTACCTTTCGCAGATCGAGGAAACGGACCCATCAGGTCAACAGAGATACACTGAACGGAAAGCGTACTTTCTTCTCCTTACCCATTAAGCCGTATCGCCCCCTTGACAAGCTTTGGACGACAAACAAACCGGGCACCGACGTACATATCTGGCTATATCCGCCCTCATCCTGGGCCAATAATATAGTTCCTAATTTTGATGTTTCAAAATTCTAAATGAGCAGAAGTCGGATCGTCATGACATCGTTTTAAAATGTCATTTCGAAGCGACTTAGGAATGACTTGTTCCACCCATAAATGGGTGATGCCATCAAATTAGTGCAAAAACAAAGGCCCCTATCCCAATCAGGTATTTGGTGGGTCTTCAACTTAGCCAACATCGTCGACCAGCGTCAAATCGCCTCGGCCATCTCAAGAGACGACACCTCCAAAGGAGCCCGAGATAAAGCATCAGGAACTACATGTAATGACCCCTTCCTGTGCTGGATGTTAAAAGAATGTTGTGACAGTCTAACGCTCCAACGAGCCAAACGACCTGCAGGGTCTTTCATACCCATCAACCACAATAAGGAGTGATGGTCTGTAATGACTGTAAACTCCGTGCCTTCAACATAAGGCCGGAACTTTTCAATCGCAAAAATGACTGCCAAACATTCTCTCTCGGTAACCGAATAATTCCGTTCCGCCTTGTTCAATGTTCTAGACGCGTACGCGATGACGTGCTCATTTTCCCCTTCCCCTTGCGTCAGGACGCAACCCAAACCATAATTTGACGCATCGCATTGAAGATAAAATTTTTCCTCAAAGTTGGGGCTAGCTAAAATAGGCGCAGAAACTAACAGATGTTTTAGACGGGCAAACGAGGATTCAGCCTCAGCTGTCCAAACAACGGACTGACGTTTAGCCCGACCCTTTATCAGCTCCGTGATAGGTGCAGACAGAGTGGAAAAGGCCGGAATAAAACGCCTGTACCAGCTGACCATCCCAATAAACCGTCTTACGGCCGTAACCGTCTTGGGCCTTTCAATTTTAGTAATTGCCTCAACTTTGGCAGGGTCTGTGTGTAAACCTGTTTTATCAATTATGTGTCCCAAAAATGCCAAACTGGGACGGCAAAACTTGCATTTGTCAAAATTTATGGTGAGGTTTGCCTCCTTTAGCCGCACATAAGAAATAATTATTTTGTTGAATACTACAATATTGTAAAACATTTTCAATCAAGTTTAAAGTGCTGGCAGATTTTAAAATTTTGAAAGTTCATTAGTTGTTAAAAATTTTAAAGAAAAATAACTTACCCTATTAACAATATATTAAAATTATTTTAATTTTCGTAATTTACAATCCTTTTAATTTTTATAATTTATTGGACTATTTATTCAATGCAAGATAATTTATTGTATTATTTGTTATCAAAATAAAAAAAGTTGGTGCCAAATTTAATACCAATGGAAAAATGACTTGATTTACCACCATCTAGTAATTTTCATAAGAATTTTTAGTCGAAATTAAAAATTTCTATAACAAAAATCAAAAATGCTTGTAATTTAAAATATCAATAAAAATGTAATATTTGTTCACACATTCGAAATTGCGCCACAAATTTCGAATCCCAACCTAGATAACCCTGGCCTAACATCGTTATCGTCAAGAGAACCCCACACGTTGTGTAAATCGTAACCCAACTTCTTTAAACAGACGAAAAACAAACAGTAGTTGAACCATAACAAAAACCAGTGGCGTCCTAAATAACTAAATCTGCTCACCCGTGGCGTCGCTGCTGACCTAAACATATAAGCAAAACACATAACATAAACGGAGATGGCTCGATGCTTAGTAAACCTTCCGAAACCCAAATCGGACACTAAAATAACCCCATTTGAAATAAAACACAAGTCAGTTAGGTTTCAGATATTTTATTAAATATCTACCTCACGGAAATTCGAACTACTCGTAGAGAGAGAGAAAAACCTTAATCTTCATCTGTGAGATCGGTTATTTAGTAAATAAAATAGTGTCAATATCGACTTGATTTAATACTTGGTCTGGCTATGATCGCAAGCTACATATAAAAGTAAATGTGAGAACAAATTGTCCTTAAATAATAATAACCTTATGATTTCAGTTGTAAATTGTTACTATGAGTATGCAGTATTCGTTTGCTATATTTTAATTGCAACTGCTATGCTTTTATTGTTACTTTGTTACTGATTTTCATTAATCTTGGTTTTGTACAATGTGCTTAAGCAGATAATTAAAATTCTCTCCACCTGTATGTTGGTGGGGACGTTCAGATAAGTAAAGTTGATAATAATTTGTAGATAATAGATAATAATAATAGTGACGGTGACCCCTAAACATAAATTAACATGTGCAAAACCCCAAACCTAAATAATACCTAATGATAGAAATAAAACCTAAATGACCTAAATAATACCATAAAGATTGCATCTAATTAATTCATCACCTCCAAGGATAATTAAACCAAAATCAACAAGAACCTAATTATGCAACTTTCACACACTATCACAGAAATTGTACCCCCCTGTTACTATTGTTTTATATTAAATAGGGAGCATCGCTTGCAGTCGAAACCTATTAGAATTCACATCACTATGTGCAATTCTTAGTCGTAGGGTCAATAGTACAATCAGACGAAATCACATTCATTTAGATAATTAAATTAATTCAGATGTCAATCTCTTGGCAACCTCGGCCCTTTTGTGTAAAATCCTTAAGACGCCCCTGACCTTAAATTTACATTTGTCGACCCCACATAATAAACCTTAATTAATTGCATAACCACCCCAAATTTACAAATAAATCACACATATAAATAACCAAATCACAGAATTTATAATACCTCACCAAAAGATAAATTACCTATAGAAACAATAGACACCTGCGATCAAAGACCAAAACAAAGCATTATCCAATAAATAAATATTCATAAATTACAAACCCGATTTGAAATAAATTAAATTAATGCCAATTCATATTTTAAATAAATCCATCAAACACCAAGCCATTTTAAAACATCAAACAAAACACGTATAAAGCCATTTCGAGCCACCCACGCTAAACAAAACCAATATGGCTTCCTCCTCACACGAGGGTTGAAATTAATAATCGATATTATTGACTTTTTGTTAATATTATATAAATCGTACTTACACAAGTTTAATTGCGATAATTAAATATTTTAAATTTTCTTACTTGCAAATTATTTGTAATGAATAATTTTACATCACAATTATAGAATGCGGTAACCATGCATGTATATCTTAACCACCACGTAACAAGTGTCTGCAAGTGTCCGACCGTCTCGGACGCAGGTAAAGACGCGCTATTTCCTATTCCGCCCCGAGATGGCGTAATTTCACGCGCTACATTTTAAATTTAAACACCGCGAATATTTGAATATAAAATAATATTACAAAATATAATTTTATTTGCCAATATTTACATTTTAAAATTATTAAATCATTTACAATTTATTTTGTACGTTTTGTGGCATATACGACATTAGACACTTTAAAACTTTGGGCCATATTTCATCAGAAGTATTACCTTTAAAATCTCTAACAATTTCATGTTCCCTATAAAATTAATAACTGGACTAATTATGTTATCATATTCCATCAACTTCTTCATTACTACTTCAGGCTTATCATCAACACGTTGCACTAAATCTTCTCCAGTGACATCATCCTTTCCTGAAATAAATCAAATTTAACAAAGTTATATTAGCACATTAGCAAGATAATGTTATAAACATTCAGAATTGGCACAGGCATATTGATAAAAATTAATAAAGCTGACTGTTGACGCCGTTTTGGTCTTTTTCCTGGTGCGCATTGCCAGGGCGCACCAAAGGTGGAATTTAAGCAGTATGTTGATAGATCCGAAGAAACGTGCCGAGTAAAATTAACCATCCGGTTATTTTGTGTTCCATTCGCTCGATAATCGTAAATTTATTTTAATCATAACCCCAGAAACAACGGAAAAAAAGAAAAAAAAAAGAGAAAAGAGTTATAAAGGACTTACGCTTAAAATTACAAGCCCGTAAGTCCCCACACAGGCGGCGGTCACCGCCTAGTCGACAGCGGTCACCGCCTAGTCGACGGCATCGATCGCCGAGAAGGTCGGCACCTAAAAATGTTTTTTACATTTATTAAATAAAATAACTTCACAGTTTGTTATATTTTTTTATTTGCTGATAATAATAATGATGATGTTTACTAGGTCGACAGTCACAAGTTGTGGAGAGCTACTAGTTGCTCCCTGATATCGGGATCCAAATTTTGCTGGGCTTCTTTCTTGATGTCCTGATAACAAATTCGTTTGCTGAGAGAGCAAACGGTTTGTCGTCACAAAATTTATTTTGTGACAGCCCTTGATGAAGAGATAAGCTAACCCTGATCTGTCGCGAGAGCTATGGCCGTGGATTGAATGTATTGTTGCTCCTTTCAATAAAACCAAGAAGAACAAGAACAATGATCTTTAATACTCCTCTCAATAATTTACAAAATTATTAACAATTAAACTGGTCTCACGGATCGTGCGATCCAACTAACATTAGAAATTTTAAACGTACTTTCAAAATTCAAAATTTCCAAATTTTGCTGGGCTTCTAAATAAAAGTCGATTTCAAACTGGGGATTTGATTATTGGTTTGGTTTCCAATATCATTACAGGTACCCTGTTGACATTCTGCATGATCCCCAAAACATGATGTAAACCCTGCCTTAAGTCTTCCCTCAGAAGGTTTGCATCAGGATTTTCTTTTCGAATGTTCATAGATTGAACATTTTGCTCGTTTGGTTAGAGCTTGAATTTTTTAATGCTCAATATTTTCTACCTTTTAATGCAATTGTTGTGTCATTTTAAGTGTCCTTAAGTGCTTTCCATAATTTTTCAGTGCGTGATTTGTGCACTCAATTTTTCTGACATCATTACCATATGTTACATTTTGCTTTATTTTTGAAAAAACGCTAGAATCCCCATCAGCTATGAACTGTAAATATCTAACACTGTGCATTTCTTCACTTTGGGAGAAACCTTCTACAACCATATCTGCTTCCATACTAGATGCTGATCCGTCCCAATTTTATGACAGACATGTTTCTTGGGCTCACAGCCGTTCTTTTCAGATTTTGCACAAATACAACAGAACTTATTTCTTACGGCTATAAATAATACCTCCTTTGTGTGGCGCCCAATAATTCCTACCATGCCCGATAAAGAATTATAGTTTGTGCCGTAGGAGCGTTTGCTCCAAGAACCATCTAAATAAACGGTAATCCATGGTACACCATCTGCACAAACATGGCCCTTTTCAAGTGCATTATTTCGTTCTTTGATTCCAGCCACTTCCATGGAATGCCATAAAGATTTTCTAAATTCCTATGTAATTATTTACGTAGATCAATATTGTGAAAATTAAATTAAATATAACTAACTTACAACGCCAATCTCTTTTTCTAAATCATAAAACATCTTAGCTGACATGCACGGAATATTCATGCAACTAAACAATTCTTCAAAGTGTCCAAATGTACTTCCGGTAGCCATAGTACCCCAAACGGCTCCAGAATTTATTTCCGATTTCTTTTTAGGATCCTCGGTTTCGTTTTGTATAACCGTATCACATTGTGTACATTTGAAAAGTATGGAACTGCTAAGACCTTTACTTGCTCTAATTTCTTTATGTACATATAACTTTCCTCCGGTGCATATTTTGGAATGTTTGTATTGCAAATGAATTGCCCAATCTAAAACGTAACCTAATTCTACTACCCTATTTCCAGAAATTACATTTGGTTTATTCGGGACAGTTTCATAATAAAGAGGTGTCTCCATGATTCTAAAAAAAATCAGAAATTATGATTAAATCAAAATATACTCGTATTCGTTCGTAAAGACAAAATCTTAGTTTTGCTCATAAACTTAAGATCAAAAATAAAAAATTTTAATTCTAAGATTTTTTAGAGTTCCTGTTTACGAACGAATACGAGTATTGTTTTGTCATAAGCATTATATATTATTAATTCAAAATAATTAATTTTTTGCCGTTATATTAAAATAGTTCAAACGTTTTTGTTAGCGGTGCAACTTTTTGAAACTTCAGTTTTTCTTAAGTAGTGCGATGCAAACAGGCAAAATTACTTAAAAGTTTTACTTAAGTCAAAAAACGGTGCAAACGGGTATCAATTACTTACTTGTGACATTCTGGAGACGAGAATTCATGGAGAGTGACATTCAGGTCGTTCGTCACCTGATCCCACCATCTTGCCTTTGATCTTCCTCAGGTTCTCTCTTCACTGGGTGTCCATATATGTAGTTATTTTCTTTACGTTATTGTCTTCATTTCTTTTCATAATATATCTCAACTATCTTATTCTTTACGACTTAATGAAACTTACTATGTTTTCGCCTTATATCTAGTTTTCTATTTCGTGGTTTATTAGCAGTCTACCTTCGCCGTTATCTTTTTTGGGGCCTAGTATTGTGCGGAAGACTTTTCTCTCAAACACTCTTACACGTTCAACCTCGGTCTGAGAGAAGCACATATGTAATCACTGGTCTTATCAGAGATTTATATATCTTCACCTTAGTTTTTATCTTTAAGAATACTTTTGTTCACGTAGTGTGCTTTGTTTCCAGATTGTATTCTTTTTTGTAGTTCTTCATGTTGGTTGCAGTTCTTGTCCATGTATATTCTTAGATAGTTAAAACTATCTACCTCTTCAAAGCTGTAACTGCCTTTCTTAATGTCGCTCTTACTATGTGAGATGATCGTGAACACAATAACTTATTTAAGAAAAGTAACCAAAAGATCTCGCCCTAAACATAAGGTTTATATCTTCTTTATATCTCCCAACCAATTTCGTTAATTTTTACATGTTTTGATATCCATGCCAAACTAAGCAAAACGTTCTATCTTTGAAGCAATAGATTGTCTAATTTCAGAAATATTTCCGATTAGAACTCCTAAACACTAATTTTAAGTTAAGACCAAAAGACAAACACCAGAAGAATTATGATGTACAACCCTGAGGATGTAGGGGACAGTCTAAAGATGTAAAGAGATTTAAAACATAAAAACGTAAGCCCCCCACTTGACTTTAAAAAAATTTAATAAATAAATTTAAATAAATTTTGAAAATTCATCGGAAAAGCATACTTTTAATTAAAGTTTTATACATTTATAACACCAGGATCGCAGTATTGCGATAATAAACACAAATTAGAAGCAAATACCTCTTTTAGTTTCTGTGTTCCTGCTACGAAACCTTAAATTTTGAAAATTCATCGGAAAAGTATACTTTTAATTAAGTTTTTATACATTTATAACACCAGGATCGCAGGATTGCAATAATAAACAGAAATTCTAAGCTTCTTCTCTACTTTTAGTTTCTGTGTTTCTGCTACCAAACCTTGCGTTTTGAAAACCTTGCGAATTGAAAATTCATCGGAAAAGTATACTTTTAATTAAGTTTTTATACATTTATAACACCAGGACCGCAGGATTGCGATAATAAACACAAATTAGAAGCAAATACCTCTTTAGTTTCTGTGTTCCTGCTACCATACCTTAAATTTTAACAATTCATCGTAAAAGTATACTTCTAAAAAGGTTTTTATACATTTATAACACCAGGATCCCAGGATTGCAATAATAAACACAAATTAGAAGCAAATAACTCTTTTAGTTTCTGTGTTCCTGCTACCATACCTTAAATTTTAAAATTCCCCGGAAAAGTATACTTTTAATTAAGTTTTTATACATTTATAACACCAGGATCGCAGGATTGCGATAATAAACACAAATTAGAAGCAAATACCTCTTTTAGTTTCTGTGCTCCTGCTACGAAACCTTAAAATTTAAAAATTCATCGGAAAAGTATACTTTTAATATGTGCGTGAAGTTAGCCGTGCCATTTTGAAAATGAAAACTGAAAGTTGTGCTGAGTTGTGCTCAATTTGTGCTGCTTTATGCCGTAATTTTTTTTTTTATTTTCTTTATTTCGGCTTTTTTGGAGACTGCGTATTTTGTCGTGAGAAGTTAGCCGTGCCATTTTTGAAAAATAAAAATAAAAGTTGTGCTGAGTTGTGCTCAATTTGTGCTGCTTTGTGCCGTAAATTTTTTTATTTTAAAATAAAACTTTTGTGGCCAAAAATGTATTTTGTTAGCCGTGCTATTTGGCAATTTTAAACTTCTCATCAGTGAGCCACTGCATCAATGTATATTACTCGATGATATTTTTGGAAATTAAAAAAATTAAAGTTGTGCTGAGTTGTGCTCAATTTGTGCCGTAAATTTTTTATTTTGAAAAATAAGTGAAAATTAATAATTAATTTATTGTATAAATACATACATGTGCATGAATTTTTGTATAATTTTCAACCATAGATGACTTCCCTGCCTTGTAGTCTCCATCAAATTTTAGCCATCTTTCGTCTAGTTTTATAAATGCAGTGTAATGGCCGATAGAATCTACTTTGAATGTGCCATGGTACGCAACTACACTTGAAAATAAATTTTTTACTGCAAAACCTTCTAATAATTCAATTTCGGGCGGTATATCTTGCAACTTGATAAAATTCCGATCGCCAGTGTCAGTATCAACTATTACTGTCGGTCCATATTGCCTAATAATATTCTTTGTTTCATTGCAACATAGTTTATTTGGTTTGAAATAGCCGTTTCTATTGCTTCCCGAGATTTGGAAACCCTTGATCTTTCAAGATGTTGTGATTTACATCAACAACAGGCGAGATTGTTTTTTCTTCTGCTTTACATTTTTCGCACTTGTACATTGTAACGCAGCTGGGAGTTTCAGATAATATATCTTTCATTAAATTGGAAACATTTACTGCAGCATTAACTTTAATAATGCCAAGAGATAAGTCAATATTAAACAATTTTAATTCGGAGAGTAATTTTGCGGAAAGGAAAACTAGCTTTGTGCAAAGACCTATTCTTAAAAATTCCATTAGCCACGTAGTAATAGAATTCGTATTTTGGACGGATGAGACCATTTGAAATACAGGACCAGTTTTATCTTCGATCTTAGCAACGGCTTAGTATAAATAAATATGTGAACTACGTTCTCCATTCGGTAATTTTAGACTTTCATCAGTGAGCCAGTTGCATCAATGTACTATATTTCTTGATGGTATTTTTGATATACAGCTAGTTATCTTTACCTAAATAAACTTTGATCAATTGAGAATTATACTTTCTATACTTTTTGTACTATCTTTTTTGCTTATTGCTTATATAGTGATAAATTTTAGTTGACCACGACAAAAATATTTTTCATAAAGTTTTTATACATTTATAACACCAGGATCGCAGGATTGCATAATAAACACAAATAGAAGCAAATACCTCTTTAGTTTCTGTGTTTGCTACAAACCTTAAATTTGAAAATTCATCGAAAAGTAACTTTAATTAAGTTTTATACATTTCTAACACCAGGATCGCAGATTGCATAATAAACACAAATTAAGCAAATACTTTTTAGTTTCTGTGTCTGCTACAAACCTTTTAATTTTGAAAAATCATCGAAAAGTATATTTTAATTAAGTTTTTACATTTATAACACCAGGATGCAGGATTGCGATAATAAACACAAATCTAAGCAAATACTTTTTAGTTTCTGTGTTCTGCTACAAACCTTAAATTTTGAAAATTCATCGGAAAAGTATACTTTTAATTAAGTTTTATACATTTATAACACCAGGATCGCAGGATTGCGATAATAAACACAAATTAGAGCAAATACCTCTTTTAGTTTCTGTGTTTGCTACAAAACCTTAAATTTTGAAAATTCATCGAAAAGTATACTTTAATTAAGTTTATACATTTATAACACCAGGATCGCAGGATTGCGATAATAAACACAAATTAGAGCAAATACCTCTTTTAGTTTCTGTGTTTGCTACAAAACCTTAAATTTTAAAATTCATCGAAAAGTATACTTTTAATTAAGTTTTATACATTTATAACACCAGGATCGCAGGATTGCGATAATAAACACAAATTAAAGCAAATACCTCTTTTAGTTTCTGTGTTCTGCTACACAAACCTTAAATTTTGAAAATTCATCGGAAAAGTATACTTTTAATTAAGTTTTTGTACATTTATAACACCAGGATCGCAGGATTGCAATAATAAACACAAATTCTAAGCAAATACTTCTTTTAGTTTCTGCGTCCTGCTACCAAACTTTAAATTTTGAAAATTCATCGGAAACGTATACTTTTAATTAAGTTTTATACATTTATAACACCAGGATCGCAGGATTGCGATAATAAACACAAATTTAAAACAAATACCTCTTTTAGTTTCTGTGTTCTTGCTACAAAACCTTAAATTTTGAAAATTCATCGGAAAAGTATACTTTTAATTAAGTTTTTATACATTTATAACACCAGGATCGCAGGATTGCGATAATAAACACAAATTCTAAGCAAATACCTCTTTTAGTTTCTGTGTTCTGCTACAAACCTTAAATTTTGAAAATTCATCGGAAAAGTATACTTTTAATTAAGTTTTTATACATTTATAACACCAGGATCGCAGGATTGCGATAATAAACACAAATTAAGCAAATACCTCTTTTAGTTTCTGTGTTCTTGCTACAAAACCTTAAATTTTGAAAATTCATCGGAAAAGTATACTTTTAATTAAGTTTTATACATTTATAACACCAGGATCGCAGGATTGCAATAATAAACACAAATTCTAAGCCAAATAGTTTTTTTAGTTTCTGCGTCCTGCTACCAAACTTTAAATTTTGAAAATTCATCGGAAAAGTATACTTTTAATTAAGTTTTATACATTTATAACACCAGGATCGCAGGATTGCGATAATAAACACAAATTAAGCAAATACCTCTTTTAGTTTCTGTGTTCTGCTACAAAACCTTAAATTTTAAAATTCATCGGAAAAGTATACTTTTAATTAAGTTTTTATACATTTATAACACCAGGATCGCAGGATTGCGATAATAAACAGAAATTAAGCAAATACCTCTTTTAGTTTCTGTGTTCCTGCTACCAAACCTTAAATTTTGAAAATTCATCGAAAACGTATACTTTTAATTAAGTTTTTATACATTTATAACACCAAGATCGCAGGATTGCAATAATAAACAGAAATTCTAAGCTTCTTCTCTACTTTTAGTTTCTGTGTTCTGCTACAAAACCTTAAATTTTGAAAATTCATCGGAAAAGTATACTTTTAATTAAGTTTTATACATTTATAACACCAGGATCGCAGGATTGCGATAATAAACACAAATTCTAAGCAAATACCTCTTTTAGTTTCTGTGTTCTTGCTACAAAACCTTAAATTTTGAAAATTCATCGGAAAAGTATACTTTTAATTAAGTTTTTATACATTTATAACACCAGGATCGCAGGATTGCGATAATAAACACAAATTTAAGCAAATACCTCTTTTAGTTTCTGTGTTCTGCTACAAACCTTAAATTTTGAAAATTCATCGGAAAAGTATACTTTTAATTAAGTTTTTATACATTTATAACACCAGGATCGCAGGATTGCGATAATAAACACAAATTTAAGCAAATACCTCTTTTAGTTTCTGTGTTCTTGCTACAAAACCTTAAATTTTGAAAATTCATCGGAAAAGTATACTTTTAATTAAGTTTTATACATTTATAACACCGGGATCGCAGGATTGCGATAATAAACACAAATTTAAGCAAATACCTCTTTTAGTTTCTGTGTTCCTGCTACGAAACCTTAAATTTTGAAAATTCATCGGAAAAGTATACTTTTAATTAAGTTTTTATACATTTATAACACCAGGATCGCAGGATTGCGATAATAAACACAAATTTAAGCAAATACCTCTTTTAGTTTCTGTGTTCTGCTACAAACCTTAAATTTTAAAATTCATCGAAAAGTATACTTTTAATTAAGTTTTTACATTTATAACACCAGGATCGCAGGATTGCAATAATAAACAGAAATTAGAAGCAAATACCTCATTTAGTTTCTGTGTTCTTGCTACAAAAACTTAAATTTTGAAAATTCATCGGAAAAGTATACTTTTAATTAAATTTTGATACATTTATAACACCAGGATCGCAGGATTGCGATAATAAACACAATATTTAAGCAAATACTCTTTTAGTTTCTGTGTTCTGCTACAAACCTTAAATTTTAAAATTCATCGAAAAGTATACTTTAATTAAGTTTTATACATTTATAACACCAGGATCGCAGGATTGCATAATAAACACAAATTAAAGCAAATACCTCTTTTAGTTTCTGTGTTCTGCTACAAACCTAAATTGAAAATTCATCGAAAAGTATACTTTTAATTAAGTTTTTACATTTATAACACAGGATCAGATTGCGATAATAAACCAAATTTAGCATCTCCTTTAGTTTCTGTGTTCTGCTACAAACCTTAAATTTTAAAATTCATCGGAAAAGTATACTTTTAATTAAGTTTTTACATTTATAACACCAGGATGCAGGATTGCGATAATAAACACAAATTAAAGCAAATACTCTTTTAGTTTCTGTGTTCTGCTACAAAGCTTAAATTTTCAAAATTCATCGAAAAGTATACTTTAATAAGTTTTGTACATTTATAACACAGGATCGCAGGATTGGATAAAAACACAAATTTAAGCTAATATTCTCTTTAGTTTCTGTGATGCTCCATTGGAAGACTGTATTCAAAAGTATTAAAACATTCATTGAAGAGGAGATAGAGGGAAAGAGGCTGAAGAACAAGCTGGCTTTCGAGCAGGTAGATCCACGGTGGATAATATTTTTACCTTGAAAATGATCGTCGAAAAAAGACCCAACGGGCTGAGATTCACATTTAGCCTTCATAGACGTAGAGAAGGCATATGACAACATCCCAATTAACAAACTGTGGAAAGCAATGGAACAATGTCGGATAAATAAAACGCTAATATGTGCTACAAAAAATTTATATGCGGAAAATACAGCAAGAATTAAAGCTCACAATATGGTATCGGAGGAATTTACAATTGACAAAGGCCTAAGACAGGGCTGTTGCCTCTCCCCAACCCTATTCAAAATATATTTAAATGAAGCACTTGAAAAGTGGCAAAAACAATGTAGGAATATGGGGATACAAATAAACGACGATACGCTGTTCACCCTTTATTTTGCGGATGATCAAGTAGTGATCGCAGAAGACGAAATTGATCTCAGCTACATGGTGCGAAAACTCAAGGAACAATATAACAATGCCGGCCTAAGTATAAACATGAAAAAATCAGAGTACCTGAGCGTGGGTACAGAAGACATACAAGATTTGGATATGGAGGATGAGGCAATGAAGGGCACTAAAGCATTCACATACTTAGGAGTTATATTTGACAAAACGGGTAGCAGCGGTAAAGAGATCGAAAAAAGAATAAATAAGGGAAGATATGTTATACGAACTTTGAATAGTGTACTGTGGGACAAAGATATAAGAAAGGGTACGAAGAGAATGATATACAAATCTATAATAGAAAGTACAGTAACATACGGAGCTGAAGTATGGGATATTACAGCAAGAAATAAACAAAAACTTGGAGCAATGGAGATGGACTTCTGGCGTAGAAGCGCTGGTAAATCAAGACTCGATAGAGTGAGAAACGACGAGATCCGAAGAATTATGGAGGTACGATCGACTATAGTGGAAGAAATTGAACGAAAGCAGTTGATATGGTTCGGGCACGTCAATAGGATGCCTGAAGAGATGGCCAAAAAGATGCTTATATGGATACCCCCTGAAAAAAAAAAGAGGTCGACCACGGATAAGCTGGAGAAAAGAAATCGACGAAGCAATGTCAGCTAGAGGTCTGGAAAAGAAACTTTGTCTGGACAGAGGAGAATGGAAACTGGGGACGGAGAGACGGCGACAGCTGTAGAAATGATCCGTTATATATATATATATATAAAGATTTTAGCCTTATTTCTTATCCTGAGGGATAAGGAGGCTTCAAAATTGACACATGTGCAACAAAAGTTTTAAAATACTTTTTTAAATGTAATTTTGCCCAAGGAATCGATTGGCCTAAGCAAAATTGTTCTAAGTCTAGTGGTTAACTTTTATGGCTTATTAAAGATTTTTAGCCTTATTTCTTATCCTGAGGGATAAGGAGGCTTCCAAAATTGACACATGTGCAACAAAAGTTTTAAAATACTTTTTAAATGTAATTTGCCCCAAGAAATCGATTGGCCTAAGCAAAATTGTTCTAAGTCTAGTGGTTAACTTTTATGGCTTATTAAAGATTTTAGCCTTATTTCTTATCCTGAGGGGATAAGGAGCTTCCAAAATTGACACATGTGCAACAAAAGTTTTAAAATACTTTTTTAATGTAATTTGCCCCAAGAAATCGATTGGCCTAAGCAAAATTGTTCTAAGTCTAGTGGTTAACTTTTATGGCTTATTAAAGATTTTAGCCTTATTTCTTATCCTGAGGGGATAAGGAGGCTTCCAAAATTGACACATGTGCAACAAAAGTTTTAAAATACTTTTTTAAATGTAATTTGCCCAAGAAATCGATTGGCCTAAGCAAAATTGTTCTAAGTCTAGTGGTTAACTTTTATGGCTTATTAAAGATTTTAGCCTTATTTCTTATCCTGAGGGATAAGGAGGCTTCCAAAATTGACACATGTGCAACAAAAGTTTTTAAAATACTTTTTTAAATGTAATTTTGCCCAAGAAATCGATTAGCCTAAGCAAAATTGTTCTAAGTCTAGTGGTTAACTTTTATGGCTTATTAAAGATTTTAGCCTTATTTCTTATCCTGAGGGATAAGGAGGCTTCCAAAATTGACACATGTGCAACAAAAGTTTTAAAATACTTTTTTAAATGTAATTTTGCCCAAGAAATCGATTGGCCTAAGCAAAATTGTTCTAAGTCTAGTGGTTAACTTTTATGGCTTATTAAAGATTTTAGCCTTATTTCTTATCCTGAGGGGATAAGGAGGCTTCCAAAATTGACACATGTGCAACAAAAGTTTTAAAATACTTTTTTAAATGTAATTTTGCCCCAAAAAATCGATTAGCCTAAGCAAAATTGTTCTAAGTCTAGTGGTTAACTTTTATGGCTTATTAAAGATTTTTTGCCTTATTTCTTATCCTGAGGGATAAGGAGGCTTCCAAAATTGACACATGTGCAACAAAAGTGTTAAAATACTTTTTTAAATGTAATTTTGCCCAAGAAATCGATTAGCCTAAGCAAAATTGTTCTAAGTCTAGTGGTTAACTTTTATGGCTTATTAAAGATTTTTAGCCTTATTTCTTATCCTGAGGGGATAAGGAGGCTTCAAAATTGACACATGTGCAACAAAAGTTTTAAAATACTTTTTTAAATGTAATTTTGCCCAAGAAATCGATTGGCCTAAGCAAAATTGTTCTAAGTCTAGTGGTTAACTTTTATGGCTTATTAAAGATTTTTAGCCTTATTTCTTATCCTGAGGGATAAGGAGGCTTCCAAAATTGACACATGTGCAACAAAAGTTTAAAATACTTTTTAAATGTAATTTTTCCCAAGAAATCGATTGGCCTAAGCAAAATTGTTCTAAGTCTAGTGGTTAACTTTTATGGCTTATTAAAGATTTTTTGCCTTATTTCTTATCCTGAGGGGATAAGGAGGCTTCCAAAATTGACACATGTGCAACAAAAGTGTTAAAATACTTTTTATATGTAATTTGCCCAAGAAATCGATTGGCCTAAGCAAAATTGTTCTAAGTCTAGTGGTTAACTTTTATGGCTTATTAAAGATTTTAGCCTTATTTCTTATCCTGAGGGGATAAGGAGGCTTCCAAAATTGACACATGTGCAACAAAAGTGTTAAAATACTTTTTTAATGTAATTTGCCCAAGGAATCGATTGGCGTAAGCAAAATTGTTGTAAGTCCAGTGGTTAACTTTTATGGCTTATTAAAAATTTTTAGCCTTATTTCTTATCCTGTGGGGATAAGGAGCCTTCCAAAATTGACACATGTGCAACAAAAGTTTAAAATACTTTTTTAAATGTAATTTTGCCCAAGAAATCGATTGGCGCAAGCATAATTATTGTAAGTCCAGAAGTTAACTTTTTATGGCTTATTAAACATTTTTAGCCTTATTTCTTATCCTGAGGGGATAAGGAGGCTTCCAAAATTGACACATGTGCAACAAAAGTTTAAAATACTTTTTAAATGTAATTTTTCCCAAGAATCGATTGGCCTAAGCAAAATTGTTCTAAGTCTAGTGGTTAACTTTTATGGCTTATTAAAGATTTTAGCCTTATTTCTTATCCTGAGGGATAAGGAGGCTTCAAAATTGACACATGTGCAACAAAAGTTTAAAATACTTTTTAAATGTAATTTGCCCAAGAAATCGATTGGCCTAAGCAAAATTGTTCTAAGTCTAGTGGTTAACTTTTATGGCTTATTAAAGATTTTTAGCCTTATTTCTTATCCTGAGGGGATAAGGAGGCTTCCAAAATTGACACATGTGCAACAAAAGTTTTAAAATACTTTTTTAAATGTAATTTTGCCCAAGAATCGATTGGCCTAAGCAAAATTGTTCTAAGTCTAGTGGTTAACTTTTATGGCTTATTAAAGATTTTTTGCCTTATTTCTTATCCTGAGGGATAAGGAGGCTTCCAAAATTGACACATGTGCAACAAAAGTTTAAAATACTTTTTTAAATGTAATTTTGCCCAAGAATCGATTGGCCTAAGCAAAATTGTTCTAAGTCTAGTGGTTAACTTTTATGGCTTATTAAAGATTTTTAGCCTTATTTCTTATCCTGAGGGGATAAGGAGGCTTCCAAAATTGACACATGTGCAACAAAAGTTTTAAAATACTTTTTTATATGTAATTTTGCCCAAGAAATCGATTAGCCTAAGCAAAATTGTTCTAAGTCTAGTGGTTAACTTTTATGGCTTATTAAAGATTTTAGCCTTATTTCTTATCCTGAGGGATAAGGAGGCTTCCAAAATTGACACATGTGCAACAAAAGTTTTAAAATACTTTTTAAATGTAATTTTGCCCAAGAAATCGATTAGCCTAAGCAAAATTGTTCTAAGTCTAGTGGTTAACTTTTATGGCTTATTAAAGATTTTAGCCTTATTTCTTATCCTGAGGGATAAGGAGCTTCCAAAATTGACACATGTGCAACAAAAGTTTTAAAATACTTTTTTAAATGTAATTTGCCAAGAAATCGATTGGCCTAAGCAAAATTGTTCTAAGTCTAGTGGTTAACTTTTATGGCTTATTAAAGATTTTAGCCTTATTTCTTATCCTGAGGGATAAGGAGGCTTCAAAATTGACACATGTGCAACAAAAGTTTTAAAATACTTTTTTAAATGTAATTTGCCAAGAAATCGATTGGCCTAAGCAAAATTGTTCTAAGTCTAGTGGTTAACTTTTATGGCTTATTAAAGATTTTTTGCCTTATTTCTTATCCTGAGGGGGTAAGGAGACTTCCAAAATTGACACATGTGCAACAAAAGTTTTAAAATACTTTTTAAATGTAATTTGCCAAGAAATCGATTGGCCTAAGCAAAATTGTTCTAAGTCTAGTGGTTAACTTTTATGGCTTATTAAAGATTTTAGCCTTATTTCTTATCCTGAGGGATAAGGAGACTTCAAAATTGACACATGTGCAACAAAAGTTTTAAAATACTTTTTTAAATGTAATTTGCCAAGAAATCGATTGGCCTAAGCAAAATTGTTCTAAGTCTAGTGGTTAACTTTTATGGCTTATTAAAGATTTTTAGCCTTATTTCTTATCCTGAGGGGATAAGGAGACTTCCAAAATTGACACATGTGCAACAAAAGTTTTAAAATACTTTTTTAAATGTAATTTGCCAAGAAATCGATTGGCCTAAGCAAAATTGTTCTAAGTCTAGTGGTTAACTTTTATGGCTTATTAAAGATTTTTAGCCTTATTTCTTATCCTGAGGGATAAGGAGACTTCCAAAATTGACACATGTGCAACAAAAGTTTTAAAATACTTTTTTAAATGTAATTTGCCAAGAAATCGATTGGCCTAAGCAAAATTGTTCTAAGTCTAGTGGTTAACTTTTATGGCTTATTAAAGATTTTAGCCTTATTTCTTATCCTGAGGGATAAGGAGACTTCCAAAATTGACACATGTGCAACAAAAGTTTTAAAATACTTTTTTAAATGTAATTTGCCAAGAAATCGATTGGCCTAAGCAAAATTGTTCTAAGTCTAGTGGTTAACTTTTATGGCTTATTAAAGATTTTTAGCCTTATTTCTTATCCTGAGGGGATAAGGAGACTTCAAAATTGACACATGTGCAACAAAAGTTTTAAAATACTTTTTTAAATGTAATTTGCCAAGAAATCGATTGGCCTAAGCAAAATTGTTCTAAGTCTAGTGGTTAACTTTTATGGCTTATTAAAGATTTTAGCCTTATTTCTTATCCTGAGGGATAAGGAGACTTCCAAAATTGACACATGTGCAACAAAAGTTTTAAAATACTTTTTAAATGTAATTTGCCAAGAAATCGATTGGCCTAAGCAAAATTGTTCTAAGTCTAGTGGTTAACTTTTATGGCTTATTAAAGATTTTAGCCTTATTTCTTATCCTGAGGGATAAGGAGACTTCCAAAATTGACACATGTGCAACAAAAGTTTTAAAATACTTTTTTAAATGTAAATTTGCCCAAGAATCGATTGGCCTAAGCAAAATTGTTCTAAGTCTAGTGGTTAACTTTTATGGCTTATTAAAGATTTTAGCCTTATTTCTTATCCTGAGGGATAAGGAGGCTTCCAAAATTGACACATGTGCAACAAAAGTGTTAAAATACTTTTTTATATGTAATTTTGCCCAAGGAAAACGATTGGCCTAAGCAAAATTGTTCTAAGTCTAGTGGTTAACTTTTATGGCTTATTAAAGATTTTTAGCCTTATTTCTTATCCTGAGGGATAAGGAGGCTTCCAAAATTGACACATGTGCAACAAAAGTGTTAAAATACTTTTTATATGTAATTTTGCCCAAGAATCGATTGGCGTAAGCAAAATTGTTGTAAGTCCAGTGGTTAACTTTTATGGCTTATTAAAAATTTTTAGCCTTATTTCTTATCCTGTGGGGATAAGGAGCCTTCCAAAATTGACACATGTGCAACAAAAGTGTTAAAATACTTTTTTATATGTAATTTTGGCCAAGGAATCGATTGGCGCAAGCCAAATTGTTCTAAGTCCAGTGGTTAACTTTTTATGGCTTATTAAAGATTTTTAGCCTTATTTCTTATCCTGTGGGGATAAGGAGCCTTCCAAAATTGACACATGTGCAACAAAAGTGTTAAAATACTTTTTTATATGTAATTTTGCCCAAGAAATCGATTGGCCTAAGCAAAATTGTTCTAAGTCTAGTGGTTAACTTTTATGGCTTATTAAAGATTTTAGCCTTATTTCTTATCCTGAGGGATAAGGAGGCTTCCAAAATTGACACATGTGCAACAAAAGTTTAAAATACTTTTTTATATGTAATTTTGCCCAAGAAATCGATTGGCCTAAGCAAAATTGTTCTAAGTCTAGTGGTTAACTTTTATGGCTTATTAAAGATTTTAGCCTTATTTCTTATCCTGAGGGGATAAGGAGGCTTCCAAAATTGACACATGTGCAACAAAAGTGTTAAAATACTTTTTTATATGTAATTTGCCCAAGAAATCGATTAGGGCCCAAGCAAAATTGTTCTAAGTCTAGTGGTTAACTTTTATGGCTTATTAAAGATTTTAGCCTTATTTCTTATCCTGAGGGGATAAGGAGGCTTCCAAAATTGACACATGTGCAACAAAAGTTTAAAATACTTTTTTAAATGTAATTTGCCCAAGAAATCGATTGGCCTAAGCAAAATTGTTCTAAGTCTAGTGGTTAACTTTTATGGCTTATTAAAGATTTTTTGCCTTATTTCTTATCCTGAGGGATAAGGAGGCTTCCAAAATTGACACATGTGCAACAAAAGTTTTAAAATACTTTTTAAATGTAATTTGCCCAAGAAATCGATTGGCCTAAGCAAAATTGTTCTAAGTCTAGTGGTTAACTTTTATGGCTTATTAAAGATTTTAGCCTTATTTCTTATCCTGAGGGATAAGGAGGCTTCCAAAATTGACACATGTGCAACAAAAGTTTTAAAATACTTTTTTAAATGTAATTTTGCCCAAGAAATCGATTGGGCCCAAGCAAAATTGTTCTAAGTCTAGTGGTTAACTTTTATGGCTTATTAAAGATTTTTAGCCTTATTTCTTATCCTGAGGGATAAGGAGCTTCCAAAATTGACACATGTGCAACAAAAGTTTTAAAATACTTTTTTAAATGTAATTTTGCCCCAAGAAAACGATTGGCCTAAGCAAAATTGTTCTAAGTCTAGTGGTTAACTTTTATGGCTTATTAAAGATTTTTAGCCTTATTTCTTATCCTGAGGGATAAGGAGGCTTCCAAAATTGACACATGTGCAACAAAAGTGTTAAAATACTTTTTTAAATGTAATTTGCCCAAGAAATCGATTGGCCTAAGCAAAATTGTTCTAAGTCTAGTGGTTAACTTTTATGGCTTATTAAAGATTTTTAGCCTTATTTCTTATCCTGAGGGATAAGGAGGCTTCCAAAATTGACACATGTGCAACAAAAGTTTTAAAATACTTTTTTAAATGTAATTTTGCCCAAGAAATCGATTGGCCTAAGCAAAATTGTTCTAAGTCTAGTGGTTAACTTTTATGGCTTATTAAAGATTTTTAGCCTTATTTCTTATCCTGAGGGATAAGGAGGCTTCCAAAATTGACACATGTGCAACAAAAGTTTTAAAATACTTTTTTAAATGTAATTTGCCCAAGAAATCGATTGGCCTAAGCAAAATTGTTCTAAGTCTAGTGGTTAACTTTTATGGCTTATTAAAGATTTTAGCCTTATTTCTTATCCTGAGGGATAAGGAGGCTTCCAAAATTGACACATGTGCAACAAAAGTTTTAAAATACTTTTTTAAATGTAATTTGCCCAAGAAATCGATTGCCTAAGCAAAATTGTTCTAAGTCTAGTGGTTAACTTTTATGGCTTATTAAAGATTTTAGCCTTATTTCTTATCCTGAGGGATAAGGAGGCTTCCAAAATTGACACATGTGCAACAAAAGTTTTAAAATACTTTTTTAAATGTAATTTTGCCCAAGAAATCGATTGGCCTAAGCAAAATTGTTCTAAGTCTAGTGGTTAACTTTTATGGCTTATTAAAGATTTTTAGCCTTATTTCTTATCCTGAGGGATAAGGAGGCTTCCAAAATTGACACATGTGCAACAAAAGTGTTAAAATACTTTTTTATATGTAATTTTGCCCAAGAAAACGATTGGCCTAAGCAAAATTGTTCTAAGTCTAGTGGTTAACTTTTATGGCTTATTAAAGATTTTTAGCCTTATTTCTTATCCTGAGGGATAAGGAGGCTTCCAAAATTGACACATGTGCAACAAAAGTGTTAAAATACTTTTTTAATGTAATTTTGCCCAAGAAATCGATTGGCCTAAGCAAAATTGTTCTAAGTCTAGTGGTTAACTTTTATGGCTTATTAAAGATTTTAGCCTTATTTCTTATCCTGAGGGGATAAGGAGGCTTCCAAAATTGACACATGTGCAACAAAAGTGTTAAAATACTTTTTTAAATGTAATTTTGCCCAAGAAAACGATTGGCCTAAGCAAAATTGTTCTAAGTCTAGTGGTTAACTTTTATGGCTTATTAAAGATTTTTAGCCTTATTTCTTATCCTGAGGGATAAGGAGGCTTCCAAAATTGACACATGTGCAACAAAAGTGTTAAAATACTTTTTAAATGTAATTTTGCCCAAGAAATCGATTGGCCTAAGCAAAATTGTTCTAAGTCTAGTGGTTAACTTTTATGGCTTATTAAAGATTTTTAGCCTTATTTCTTATCCTGAGGGGATAAGGAGGCTTCCAAAATTGACACATGTGCAACAAAAGTGTTAAAATACTTTTTTAATGTAATTTTGCCCAAGAATCGATTGGCCTAAGCAAAATTGTTCTAAGTCTAGTGGTTAACTTTTATGGCTTATTAAAGATTTTAGCCTTATTTCTTATCCTGAGGGATAAGGAGGCTTCCAAAATTGACACATGTGCAACAAAAGTGTTAAAATACTTTTTTATATGTAATTTTGCCCAAGAAAACGATTGGCCTAAGCAAAATTGTTCTAAGTCTAGTGGTTAACTTTTATGGCTTATTAAAGATTTTTAGCCTTATTTCTTATCCTGAGGGGATAAGGAGGCTTCCAAAATTGACACATGTGCAACAAAAGTTTTAAAATACTTTTTTAAATGTAATTTTGCCCAAGAATCGATTGGCCTAAGCAAAATTGTTCTAAGTCTAGTGGTTAACTTTTATGGCTTATTAAAGATTTTTAGCCTTATTTCTTATCCTGAGGGATAAGGAGGCTTCCAAAATTGACACATGTGCAACAAAAGTGTTAAAATACTTTTTTAAATGTAATTTGCCCAAGAATCGATTGGCCTAAGCAAAATTGTTCTAAGTCTAGTGGTTAACTTTTATGGCTTATTAAAGATTTTTAGCCTTATTTCTTATCCTGAGGGATAAGGAGGCTTCCAAAATTGACACATGTGCAACAAAAGTTTTAAAATACTTTTTTAAATGTAATTTGCCCCAAAAAATCGATTGGCCTAAGCAAAATTGTTCTAAGTCTAGTGGTTAACTTTTATGGCTTATTAAAGATTTTTTGCCTTATTTCTTATCCTGAGGGATAAGGAGGCTTCCAAAATTGACACATGTGCAACAAAAGTTTTAAAATACTTTTTTAAATGTAATTTGCCCAAGAAATCGATTGGCCTAAGCAAAATTGTTCTAAGTCTAGTGGTTAACTTTTATGGCTTATTAAAGATTTTTAGCCTTATTTCTTATCCTGAGGGATAAGGAGGCTTCCAAAATTGACACATGTGCAACAAAAGTTTTAAAATACTTTTTAAATGTAATTTTGCCCCAAGAAAACGATTGGCCTAAGCAAAATTGTTCTAAGTCTAGTGGTTAACTTTTATGGCTTATTAAAGATTTTTAGCCTTATTTCTTATCCTGAGGGGGTAAGGAGGCTTCCAAAATTGACACATGTGCAACAAAAGTTTTAAAATACTTTTTTAAATGTAATTTGCCCCAAAAAATCGATTGGCCTAAGCAAAATTGTTCTAAGTCTAGTGGTTAACTTTTATGGCTTATTAAAGATTTTAGCCTTATTTCTTATCCTGAGGGATAAGGAGGCTTCCAAAATTGACACATGTGCAACAAAAGTTTTAAAATACTTTTTTAAATGTAATTTTGCCCAAGAAATCGATTGGCCTAAGCAAAATTGTTCTAAGTCTAGTGGTTAACTTTTATGGCTTATTAAAGATTTTAGCCTTATTTCTTATCCTGAGGGGATAAGGAGGCTTCCAAAATTGACACATGTGCAACAAAAGTTTTAAAATACTTTTTTAAATGTAATTTTGCCCAAGAAAACGATTGGCCTAAGCAAAATTGTTCTAAGTCTAGTGGTTAACTTTTATGGCTTATTAAAGATTTTAGCCTTATTTCTTATCCTGAGGGATAAGGAGGCTTCCAAAATTGACACATGTGCAACAAAAGTTTTAAAATACTTTTTAAATGTAATTTGCCCAAGAAATCGATTGGCCTAAGCAAAATTGTTCTAAGTCTAGTGGTTAACTTTTATGGCTTATTAAAGATTTTTAGCCTTATTTCTTATCCTGAGGGATAAGGAGGCTTCCAAAATTGACACATGTGCAACAAAATGTTAAAATACTTTTTTATATGTAATTTGCCCAAGAATCGATTGGCCTAAGCAAAATTGTTCTAAGTCTAGTGGTTAACTTTTATGGCTTATTAAAGATTTTTAGCCTTATTTCTTATCCTGAGGGATAAGGAGGCTTCCAAAATTGACACATGTGCAACAAAAGTGTTAAAATACTTTTTATATGTAATTTTGCCCAAGAAATCGATTGGCCTAAGCAAAATTGTTCTAAGTCTAGTGGTTAACTTTTATGGCTTATTAAAGATTTTTAGCCTTATTTCTTATCCTGAGGGGATAAGGAGGCTTCCAAAATTGACACATGTGCAACAAAAGTGTTAAAATACTTTTTTATATGTAATTTTGCCCAAGGAATCGATTGGCCTAAGCAAAATTGTTCTAAGTCTAGTGGTTAACTTTTATGGCTTATTAAAGATTTTTAGCCTTATTTCTTATCCTGAGGGATAAGGAGGCTTCCAAAATTGACACATGTGCAACAAAAGTGTTAAAATACTTTTTTATATGTAATTTTGCCCAAAAATCGATTGGCCTAAGCAAAATTGTTCTAAGTCTAGTGGTTAACTTTTATGGCTTATTAAAGATTTTTAGCCTTATTTCTTATCCTGAGGGATAAGGAGGCTTCCAAAATTGACACATGTGCAACAAAAGTGTTAAAATACTTTTTATATGTAATTTTGCCCAAGGAATCGATTGCCTAAGCAAAATTGTTCTAAGTCTAGTGGTTAACTTTTATGGCTTATTAAAGATTTTTAGCCTTATTTCTTATCCTGAGGGATAAGGAGGCTTCCAAAATTGACACATGTGCAACAAAAGTGTTAAAATACTTTTTATATGTAATTTTGCCCAAGAATCGATTGGCCTAAGCAAAATTGTTCTAAGTCTAGTGGTTAACTTTTATGGCTTATTAAAGATTTTAGCCTTATTTCTTATCCTGAGGGGATAAGGAGGCTTCCAAAATTGACACATGTGCAACAAAAGTGTTAAAATACTTTTTATATGTAATTTTGCCCAAGGAATCGATTAGCCTAAGCAAAATTGTTCTAAGTCTAGTGGTTAACTTTTATGGCTTATTAAAGATTTTAGCCTTATTTCTTATCCTGAGGGGATAAGGAGGCTTCCAAAATTGACACATGTGCAACAAAAGTGTTAAAATACTTTTTTATAGTAATTTTGCCCAAGGAATCGATTGGCCTAAGCAAAATTGTTCTAAGTCTAGTGGTTAACTTTTATGGCTTATTAAAGATTTTTAGCCTTATTTCTTATCCTGAGGGGATAAGGAGGCTTCCAAAATTGACACATGTGCAACAAAAGTGTTAAAATACTTTTTTTATATGTAATTTTGCCTCAAGAATCGATTAGCCTAAGCAAAATTGTTCTAAGTCTAGTGGTTAACTTTTATGGCTTATTAAAGATTTTAGCCTTATTTCTTATCCTGAGGGATAAGGAGGCTTCCAAAATTGACACATGTGCAAGAAAAGTGTTAAAATACTTTATGTATTAAATATATATATTATATTTTACATATATTACATTATATATCTTACTTACTTGCCCAAAATAAGTATCTTCAATTGACGTCTAAGTCAATTTTCTTAGTAATCAAGCCACCTTATACCATTAATTTTGATCATTAATTACAGCATTAATTGCTGTATAGATTCGCGTGGTGGTATAAGGAGGCTTTAGGCAAATGTTGACTCCCAGGACTGTATCCAGTCTTACCAGATGACGCTACTACTAAAATGATTGGCGTAAACGCCATCTGTAGATAATATTTTGTAAGTACTACACATGTAAGTACCCAAAATTCATAAGGAGTGTTTATCTGATACAGTTTAAGCAAAAAAGTTAAATTGAAATAGACTTGATTTTCTTTTTAGAGAAAAATACTTGAAAATAACAAAACGAAACCAAAAATTCGTCGATACACCCTTCTTGCTGTAAAAGAAATAAGATCATTCTTCGGTATTTTGATACCTATTCTAGTTCTGTGCAAGATTTTAGTTTTTAGCATTAAATTATGATGAATAAGTAAGGTCAGATAGATACTGTTACGCTCCACTTTTCTCGTAACTAAAATTAACGATTTAAAGTAAATGAACGAAATTTTTGTTAAATAATATCTAGAATAAATAGACTTTGTATAAAAACTACACAGTAGAATATAACTAGTGTCGTCGGTAAGACGCTGGTCGCATCAGCAAAAGATAAGATACAGCCGTAGAAAATATAATGCAAAGTATAAAGAGTAGCAATTAAAAAGTAGACCGATGATTTACTGTAAATACGCTAAAGCTAACATCATACAATCAAATGCAGTCTTTAGTTGGGTGAGTGACACGTGTCAGTCCAAGACACCTACGCTAAGAAAAGTGCAGCATATTGCGATGCGTGGTAACCGCCAAGATAAGAGGAATAATAATAAAGTTAGAGGAAAGGGTACAGAAAAATAAAGTTAGTTCCTTCGAGACCTCGAAAGCAAGAAGAATAGTTTTTGACTTAGCGAACGCGCTAATCGGTTTTTGTGATAGTTTCTATAATTTGGAAAACTAATTAAATTACCGGAAGCCGCTAAAAATTATCGTCTCGAAAGCCAAAGTTTTGTATTGAAATTATTACCTAACATAATATAAAATAAGGTGCCTTTAAATAGAAATTAATAAATAGTTAGTGCCATTAATGACAAAATAATGATAAATACGTGCCGAAATAAATTTAAAGAATCAATTTTCTATTAATAACACTTTAAAAACTTGTAAATTATATAGTAATAATAATTTATTAAGTCGATAAATAGTTAATTCGTATCTGATAGTAACCATGATAGTTAATACATTAAAATATCGACATTATTACTCAACTTGGTAAACATAAACCAAATAATAAAAACATTATTATTCCATAGAAATATGCATTTTATTACCTATAATCAAATTGGATAAATCGAAAACCAAAATACGTCAGACACATTATTGGACCATCAGATAACTAGTGTCATTCCATTTTGTCAGGAATCGTACCACAATCTATACCTCATATTTCTAAGGTAACATTTGTATAGCTAAAGAAGTCATCTGAAAAGTGCCTCGATGACGATCAGACCAATTGGTCCTAAATTTGAAATTTTTATTAATCCTCAGGTGTGTATCGTATCATTTTTTCGAATATGTACCATAATAACTTTTATAGCTTAACCAGTAACTTATTAAAGTAACTTGTATTGATAAGATAGGCATTAAAGTGAATAAATTGCTAACATAATTTGAAACAATTTCGACTCTATGTAAAGAAAATTTTGATAATTTGATTATATTGAAGTAAAGTATGTAAAGAGGTGTAAGGTGATTAAATGGACATTTTTGTGCAATAATGTCATACTCTTTATAATTTGATTATAGACTTTATTATGTATTCTGTGTTTTATTGGTAATCTGCCTAGTGAACAGTAAGCAATTTTCTAACCTGGCCTCATTCGAATACTCGTATTTGAAGTGGAGGACCGCTGACTACTCGAGGCATAGTAAATTAATAAGTTTACAAGGTAGGTAAACTAAAGACCTAACAATTAACGCAACAATACATAAAGTAACTGATGATGATTTGTTTAAAAACCGCAGGCTTCAGGCAAAATTGATGTGTACTAATTATTGCAAGCCTTCAAAATTAGACATTTTAATATTTTGTTGGTTATCAAGGTTTTTAAACACAACGTAATAAAATACAGGTCATTTAAGTTTAAAAATAAATTTTATTTATTTTTTAAATTTTGTTTTATATGTATTTTAAACATTTGGTAAATACATACTCTAAACAGTTATAAGTGCAACTTTCATTGCAATAATTATAATTAGAAACGAAAATTTCAACGTTGTTTAAAAATTAATTTGTAGGCCAATGACTCACAAAATTCAATTAAAACCGAAAGTAAATAAAAATCAAAATTTAATTGAGGATTTATATTTACATAAACATTTAGCTTTTAAATAGCGTGGTTTAAAATTGCCACATAAATACGATTCGCTAAATGAAATTTAATTTTTATGAAAATTGCAAATGGCATGGGCTTTTCCTGATAGGAAATACATAGCACATGCAAAGATAATTTTCAAATTGAATTATTTTAAAGCGGTCGAAGTTGTTTTCGAAATTATGAATTGACCCAACAACCTCAAGTTGTTATCATTAATAGTTTCGTGGGTCAACATACTATGCAATGGGACAAATAAAAGAATAAAGTACCAATAATAAATGTGATGATATTTTAAAATATTTAAATAATTTTTTTAAATGCAATGTGCAAGGTAATGCGCAATTAAAATTATTTACATACCAACCAAGGTTAACTTCACCTTTTGAAAACATACACAGAGAAAACTAATTTGTAACTAAATGCATTTAGATATTACATGTTGTTTTATTGTCAACGCAAAGAAAATGTAAAATTCCTTGCTGATTACTAAAATAATCATAATTTTGCATTAACGATATTCCTAAATATTCAGAAGTAAGGTCAAAAGCCATCATGATTTATGATGTCAATTAAAATTTCTGTAATACAAACATTTATGTGGTATTACACATTTTCAATTATAATCAACTTTATTTTTAAAATTGCACTTTTAAAAGGAAAATATGATAAAATGGATAAATAAATTATCAGAAGGAAGATTAAGCTTTATCATATTTTAGGTATTTTCCCCAGCAATTTATGCCCGGTTGTACAATTTTTAGGTTGGCAGCACCAAATTTAGACTTTTGACCGAATTTAAAATCAAAATTTTGGGTTTGGGAAGAAAGTGTCCTAAAACTATTGCCTGATCTTAATAACTTGAAAACTATCTCAGTGCGGTTAAAAGGAAAATATGATAAAAACAAAATGTAATCAGAAGGAAGATAAAGATTTCTTATATTTTAGGAAATTTTCTTTGCAATTTATACCCGGTTGCACCGTTTTTGATTAAAGTTAAACCTTAAGTTTTCCTTGACAGCACCAAATTTAGATTTTTATCGAATTTGAAATAGTTATTTATGCACCAAGGGCGTAAGTGCTACTTTTGCGGTCGAGAATGTTTGTGAGCTGAGGCGGAGTCGAAGCTCACAAAATATTCGAGATCAAAAGCACTTTCGCACCGTGGTTCATACAACGTTTTTCTAATAGCGGCCAAAAATTTAAAATTAAATAGTTACATTATGTATTACTATAATATCCTTATGTATTAAATGTCAAACAATTAATTAATATTTTTGCATATTAGTTGGCATTACGCCTTGTTACTATGGTGTTAGCGATATAAACAAACAAAAATTGTTGTTAATCGAAAAATATTTCAACATTTTTATTTAACAATATTATTTGAAAAATATGGATAAAAACTCGAATGTTAGTGCAGACATAGAAGAGGCAGCAAATATCGCTTGCTATACACTGCTCCCAGAGAAATAAAAAAGGTATAAAATGACGTACAACGTTTTTAAGAACTGGTGCATGGAGAAAAAATTAATTGTGTTGTTGAAAACGTACTATTGGCTTATTTTCTAAAAGATCAGAGATACTGAAATCCCCAGCAAGCTTGTGGTGCGAATACTCGATGCTGAAGACAACTATATTTATCAACGAGAATATAGATATTTCGAAGTACCCAAAACTGAAAGCATTCCTGAAAAGAAAAAATGATGGCTATCGGCCAAAAAATCAAAAGTATTTAGTAGGGAAGAAATTGATAAATTTTTAATTGAGGCATCTGATGATATCTACCTAATGATGAAGGTATGTAATATCTTTTTAATATTTGCTGTATAATGGATACGTAACTTATTTAATTTCAGGTGGTTACAATAATGGGATTGGCTGGAGCTTGTCGAACAGACGAACTGGTCAAAATGACGATAGATGATATTGAAGATACGAATAACATTGTAATAGTTAATATACCTGACACAAAAAACAACATTCCGCGTACGTTTACTATAGTCGATAAAGATGGCGACAATATTCATTTTCTTGCAATTTTTCGAAAATATGTTGAAGCCAGACCAAAAAATACTGATCTTCGGCGATTCTTTATGAGGTATCAAGCAGGACAATGTATTAATCAGCCGGTTGGTAAAAATACTTTTTCAAGAATACCTAGTCAGATCGCGAAATTTCTAAATTTAAAAAATCCAATGTCTTATACTGGACATGCTTTCCGAAGAACATCTGCGACATTGTTAGCAAATACCGGAATTGATGTCCTTGGTCTAAAACGGCATGGGGGATGGAAATCTGCAACAATAGCGGAAAGTTATGTTGCAGATTCCATAGGAAATAAAGTAGAGGTGGCCAATAAAATTTTGTATAATAATAACCAATCAGTCACTTTAGCGGAAATGCAGCCTTCAACTGCAAATAATAATATTATGGTTCAAGAGTCAAATTCAACTTCCACATTAACAAAAAATTTGAAAAAGAAGGATTCTCTAATAAATATTTCCAATTGTTCTAATTGTTCTTTCACTTTTCATGTAAATAAATAATGTTCAGTTCTTTATGTTTAAATTAATTATAAATAATGTTCTGTTCTTTATGTTTAAATTAATTATTTATTAAATAAATTCATAAAATTTTAATTGCGTTAATCAATTAGTTATAGTAGACTACTTTAACCATTATTGAGCATAAATAAATGTTCTGTCTATTACATATATTTCGTTATTTACTTATTTTCCTAGGGAAAAAAAGTAAATAATTATTACCCGCTGTCCATGGCAACTTGTACATAAGACAAAAGTTCCACTTACGCCGCTCGCATATAGGTCATAATGATGCACTTACGATGCCGATATTAGGAAAACAAAATTATAGTTTTGGGATAGAAAATTTCCCAAAAACTATTGAACTATTGAAGATTGAACTATTGAAGAACGAAACCTTAGGTCATCCAGTAAGTTGTGGAAATTATAATTTTGTTTACTATTTTTCATTCGACGATGTTGCTGAATGCGACCCTGCTTTTTGAACGTTTACGTTGGTAATGTGTTGTGAAAAAGATGTCTACTGGTTAGACTTTCATTGGTCTATCACCTCAACTATATATTTTTTTTAATTTATAATTCAGATCGACTGTGTTTGTCTTTTTTGCATTTCTAAAAATTTTTTAAATTATGAAAAAAAAATTTTTTTGAATTAATTTTTCTAATTTCTCCAAATTCAAATTTTGGCGCTGCTATCAACTATTGTATGATTTAAATAACTTTGCAACGCAACGCAACTCATTATAATGTAATTATTGTAAAGAAAACTGGAAAGAAAAAAGATGTAACATTTTGGGATATCTTCGTAAATTTTGCACGAATTTTTTTGTTCAAGGACTCCGATGCCATCAGTTTGAAATAACTATTCATTTTTATAATCTATAAAATACATATACTAGACGCTTTTCAGAACTACATAAACCAGCCGAAGATGTAACGTGAAGCTCTCAGGAAGTTTGTATTTTTAATGCAATTTTACAATTATTATTTAAAAAAATTCTGAGAGTTTTCATTGACAGAGAAAATTTGGAAATCGTCACCATCTTTAATTTTTATTTGATCTAGTTTTGTGCATCCCTTCATCTCAGGAATTTCATATCCGCTGCCTGCATCTTTGACACATCTCATTTGGCGAAAGAACTCATATTTCGCATCCTTACGTTTGGACATTTTATTAGGACAATATTATAGTATTTTATTTTATTTTTATAGTATTTTAATTTTGAAAATTATTTATTCAAAATTTACTAATTTGGTTTTTACAACATTTCTTTTTAATGGAAAAAAGCGTGTTAACGTTTGACCAAGGTGACCCAAAAATCATTGAACTTCGAAACACAAAAGAACGAAAAAACGAGTGACAATCTCGGTATTTTGCTAAAATCCCAAATCCAAATTTGGAATGATCAAAATGAGACAATAACATTGATCCGCAAAATCAGGAGCCCAAGTCGGACCAAGAAAAACAGAAAAAAAAGAAAGTGAAGTAAAAAATTTTTTTGGCTTACGCTTGGGCTCTCATAAAAATTTTACCAAAGCGGCAAGTCTTGGAAGTAAACAAAAATTAATTATTTAAAGATCGACATAAACTCGGTTAAAATTCAAGAGATGCCAATTTCGAAAGGAAAAAGTGTACTTTTTATTTTTAAATAAATGTAAAATTTTATTCTGCATAATTTACAAGAAAATAATAGTAGATAAACTATATCGGAACCAACTCACTTTTCTAAGTGTCATAATAGAAAAATAAATGAGAAAAGGATAATAGAAAAGTTAGTTAGGGTTGTAGGTGTCAGGTTACTTCGTACTGGGACCAAAATCCTACTCACACCTCCTCGCTGGTGGTCCCTGGTAACTTGCGGAGGACTCCTCGAGACCGGGTATCCAACCCCCGGTGGAGAGGGGAAGTCCGTAAGGCTGACGTGAGAGGTACTCTTCAGGAGACGACTATCAGTCTCCCTCCTAAGCCAAGGTGAACGAAGTCGTGCCGAAGGCTGCGTGGCGCCCGGGGGAAAGCGGGCGTCCCTAGCGACAACCGGGGCCGGGGGTCCCTGAACCAAACCCCAAGCACAAAAAATGACGGACAACAAACAGGAGAATAAGTTTACGGTGCAGGGGCCCGGATCCCCAGTACCGGTCGTGGATGGCGTCGGAGCGGGCGCCACGACCGTCATCAAGCGACCGCTTAGCAACCCGGTGGATGACCAGGCCGGGTTGCTTCTCCAAGCGACTGGAAAAGATGTCGACGACATACGTGAAAAAAAGGATACGCGTAATAACGTTCCTGACAAGGTAGACAAGAAGGTGCCAAAAACCACCGTGGTCCAAAAAAAGGGTAATCACTTGCCCCGACTGAACATCGCAAAGTTCAAAATCGGAGGGTAATTTGCTACTGCCATGACCGAACACACCGCCAAAGATAAATACTCCAAAGCAGAATACTCCACTAAGGCCGTCAAGCGTCAATGCTATTATCGATGGGGCTATCTTTGAATGCCAGGACAAGCTTAGGACAAAGAAAGGAGGCTTCTCCGTGGCAGATTGTAAGTCGCTGATGGAGAGTCTCACCGGTAAGCTTCGCAAAATTAAGGAGCTGATTAGTGGCGAAAAGACAGAAACCAAAGGGGGCTCAGCAGCATCGTTCACGGCCATTGAAACCCGGCTAGCACTCATGCAAGCCGTGGCGGTTAAGCAACAGGCGACGATAGATGAGATCCTGAAGACTATCCAGTCGGATGTAATTAAAGTCAAGCTGGAGGCTAGACAGGCCAATGCTAAAAGGATTGAGCAAGATAAGGCTGACCAGGAAAGACTGACCGGTGTAACAGTTGGGCTTGCTACCATACGGACCACCGTGAACGAAACCAAACTTCTCGCCGCTGCGCTTGAGTCCAAACTGGGGGACTTTCGGGAGTGTCACTTTGAGACATCCCTGCCCGCCGAGCATGTAAATGTTTTTGAGAGAGCCATTGATAGCGCGAAGGAATTGGCGGCGACAATGGACCGCATTTGTAAGATAGACCTGGGGAGGTTCTCAGAAGCTACCGGGCCAGGACCGAGAAACGTTTTGGTGGACCAACCTTCTAATGTCACCGGCCTCCCAGCGGAGCAGCCCTCTGCAAATACGGTGCCGGATACCTATGTGCAGAGAGTTATGAGGCAGCAAGGAGGAACGGGACCCTTGGCTAACAGCAGCCCGATAATGCCTGAGGTGGTGATGCAGGAGATCGGCAACATCTCCTCGGGGCACGAGTCCGACCCCGAACCCGAATTCACAGATCCACGTGAAAGGGTAAAGCAAAAACGGGCCAGGGCCAAAGAACGGGCCAAGGCGAAGAAAAAGGCCGAGGCAGACGGAAAGAAGGCAGCGGCCGAGTCAAAGGCTGCGGCGGCCAAGCCCAAAAAGAAGCCCCCCGCAATCTTGATCAAAGTCGGGGAGGCAAAGTCTTACAAGGAAGTCCTCACGAAGCTGAGGGACTGCCTGAAGGACAGCGGGACTCCGTGGGAAAGGTGGTGCAAACCCAGGGCGGCGATGTGTTGGTCGAACCGGGGGAAGCCGGAAACCATAACCGGCTGCACAGGACGCTCACGGAGGGTTTCAGGGAGGAGAACCTCCAGGTGCACAGGCTGGCCAGTACAGTGGACGTCAAAATCCAGGACCTGGACGGGCTTGTGGACCGGGAGGAACTGGAGAGATGCCTGAGGAGTCATTTGGGGAGGAGGCGGACCTGCACGTCCGTTCTCTGCGGCCTGCTTTCGGCGGCACGCAGAGGGCGGTCGTCAGATGTGGGGAAGAAGAAGCCCGAAAGCTTTTGGAACAGGGTAGGATCAAGGTCGGGATGGTGTCGGGCTGCAGAGTCCGGCAGTTTTTTCTCGGCTTCTGCCCCAGATGTTGGGGAGGAGGACACCCGCCAACAGCGTGTCGAGGAAAGAGGGGAACATTGCCTCAACTGCGGGGAGCAGGGCACAAGATCTCCACCTGCACTGCGAGCACTAAGTGTCTGGAATGCGGGCGCACACCGCACTAACGCGCGAGAGTGCAAGGGCCCCGACAGGAGGTCGAATGATGAGGGCAGGGGAAGGGGCGGGCCGACGAGTCGAGATTCTTCAGGTAAATCTCAACAACGCGGCGAGAGCCCAAGACCTCCTGAAGCTGGTCATCAGTGAACAAGACGTCGGCATCGCCATAATTAGCGAGCCGAACAGGGTAGAGCCAGGATGGGCTGCTGGGAAGCGTGGGAGAGCGGCCATCTGGGTGGGCAGCGATGTCACCGTGTTCGGTTCGGGGGCGGGGACGAGTTTGCGTGGGTGGAGCTAGAGGAAGCGGTCGTCTACAGCGTCTATTTCTCGCCAAACGACACGCTACGCGAGTTTGAAGTGAGCTTGGAGGCGCTTCTCGGGGACTGTGCAAGCAGAGCCAAACCACTGCTTGTGGCGGGCGATTTTAACGCCAAGGCTCCTGAGTGGGGAAGATCAATACGATAGGCGAGGTGCAATGTTGCTAGACATGTTCGAAGAATGCCGGTTACGAGTCTGTAACGTCGGCAAAACACCTACTTTCTCGAGGCCCTCGACGCACGACCCCGCTCGGGAGTCGAGCTTTGTGATCGACATCACCTGAGCGACCGATGGTGTGGTCGCGAAGGTCAGAGACTAGCGAGTTCTCGAGACCGAGTCCTTGAGCGACCACCGCTACATCAGACATTCCCTGGAGCACCGGGAAAAGAAGCGCGGCCCGAGAGGCGTCTGAAAAGCTCAACCAAGAGAAGTTTGCTGCGGAGATCCAGCACCACCTACGGGAGTGGACTGGAAATGATCCAATCACGCTGATGCAGCTTATGCGTACGGCCTGTGGTGAGTTTACCCTCCAAAATATAAGGAAGACTCCAGTTTATTGGTGGAGTGATAGAATCAACGGACTCCGAAAGGAGGCTGTCTCTCTTCGTAGAAGGTCGCAGCGGAAACGACCCCGTTATCCGCAGGAGGCTCGAGAGCTGTACGAGCTATACGCGGCCAAAAAAAGAGAGCTGGGGAAGGAGATAGCCGCCAGCAAGAGGAAGTGCTGGTATTCCCTGATCGAGGAGGTCGACAACGACGTCTGGGGGCTGGGATATAAGATAGTCACAAAAAGGCTCCGCGGAGGCAAGTCAGCCTCCGGACTATCTCCCGACAACATCAAGGGGATAGTGCGAGAGCTGTTCCCAGTCCACCAGACAAGACCCCAAGAAGTCGTCGAGATGGGGGAGGTCCCCGAATTTGAACTCCGGGAGCTCCTGCAAGCAGCCGCGAGGGTCAAATCTAACAAAGCCCCGGGGCCGGATCAAATTCCTGCCGAGGCCCTGAAGATCGCGGTCGGCCTGAATCCAGAGGCCTTCCTGAGAGTGTACAACAACTGCCTCAGGAAGGCCGCTTCCCAACCATCTGGAAGCAGGCCACACTGGTCCTAGTTAGGAAGGGCGAGAAACCTCCGGGCGAGCCGTCCTCCTACAGGCCGATCTGCCTGCTAGACCACGCGGGGAAACTGCTGGAGAGACTCCTGCTAGAGCGATTAAGGCAGGAAGTCGAAAGAGGAGGGGACCTCTCCGGAACAATACGGCTTCCGGGCCGGAAGGTCCACCTTGCAGGCGTTGCAGAGGGTGATAGACCTCGCTGGCGAGTAGGGGACCAGCTGGCGAAACCAGAAATTCTGCGCGGTGGTCGCGTTAGACGTTAAAAACGCGTTTAACTCCGCGCGCTGGTCCTTTATTCTCGACGAGCTAAAGGAAGGAAAGTATCTCCATACCTCCTGAATATCATCGGTAGTTATTTCGGAGACCGAACGCTCCTGGTGTCGGAGGCGGGGTGGAGAGAAACTCGGGATGTTACCAGCGGCGTCCCACAGGGTTCGGTCCTAGGTCCGACCCTGTGGAACGTGATGTATGACGGGGTACTCAGCCTGCCACAGGAAGATGGGGTGGTAGTGTTGGGATTCGCGGACGACCTTCTGGTCGTCGCCTCTCGCGCGAGCCCGGTGGATCTCGAGGGCACCGTCAACGAGGCTCTCCACAAGATCAACCTGTGGATGAGGAGCCGGGGACTTGCCCTAGTCCCACACAAAACGGAGGCAGCCATCCTGTCCGGAAGGAGGAAGATCGAGGTGACCTTCCGGCTAGATGGTATTCAGATAGTGCCTACGAACCCCATCAGATACCTAGGGGTGTGGCTGGACAAGTCCCTCAAGTTTGGAGAACACGCAAGGAGAGCGGCGGCGAAGGCAGGGGCAGCGGTCGCGGCGCTGTCCAGGCTTATGCCGAATATCCGCGGCCCGTCAATGGCCAAGAGGAGGCTCCTGGTGGCAGTAGCAAACTCCATCATGCTATACGGCTCCCCTGTATGGTTCGCCGCCATGGAGGTGGAGAGCTACAGGAGGCCTCTGGCAAGACTACAGCGGTTGCTGGCCATACGGGTCGCGAGGCTGTATAGAACGGTGTCGGAGGAAGCGGCACAGGTGATCGCCGGGGTTCCACCGATAGAACTCTGGTACTCGAGCGGCGCGAAACATCTGAGGGCGCCAGTAGGGGGGAGGCTCGCGAGACTCTCCTCACGAGATGGCAGAGTACCTGGGAGCGCCCCGGCAAGGGCCAGTGGACGCGGGACCTGATCCGGGACATAAGCCCGTGGATGGATAGGGGCACGGGGAGGTGTGCTACCACCTCGCTCAAGTCTTGAGCGGGCACGGCTGCTTCGCAAGTTACCTGGCGAAATACGGCAAGAAAGCCGACGATACGTGTTTTTCTGCGAGGAGGTGGACACGCCGGCCCACACCCTGTTCGACTGCGGCACTTGGCGAGACATTAGGGAGGGAGCTGCTCGGGTCACTGGACTTGCACCAACAGGCCGTAACCTGATCCAGTTGATGCTGAGCAGCGAGCAAAATTGGAACGCCATCCAGGAAATGGTGAAACAGATCATGGGTGGCAAAGGGTAACATGAACGAGAGCTACAAAAGCTAGTTCGAGAGTCTACATCGTCGAGACAAGGCGATGACCAGTAGAGGGCAGGACGGGCCTGAAGAAATGCCTACGACGAATCCGGGTCCGCCCAAAGGAGTAAGGTTTTAGTCGGTAAGAGTCCGACACTACCACCCAGAACATCGGGTGGTGTCTATGAGGATTTCCCCACTCCCACCGACCGCAAAAAAAAAAAAAAAGGTTACTTCGTACTAATTGGGGTATAATCATAGCTAAATGGTTTAGTTTGCAGGCAGAATTACATCTTTACCTCGATGGTAATATCCTATTAACAAAATGTTTACTTTACTAATTATTTTGCAATTTACATTTTATTAGTGGATATTTTACATATTTTCATATTTTGTTATGCAAACCATTTATTTACCCAAAAATTTTTATTTTCAGTTTTCGAAACCTTCGAAGTTAAAACACTAATAGAAAATGTTGCCACGAAATAACCAGGATACAGATTCAGCATTTTAGTGTATAAGAAAATTACATAATGTACAGATTAAATCACAATTTTTTGTCAAAAAAAGTTCAAAATTTTTAAAAATATTTTCTCGATTGAAAGAAAATAATTAACGTACATGTTCAGTGCAATGAGTACAATTATTTCTCAACAGAGGAAAATCATTTAAATGTGATGATAGCGATATACATAGTTACTATAAAACTTGAAATTTGTAGCCACTGAATAATACAATCGCTCAGCATACTCCTGTGTGTCCTTCATTTACCAGAGATTCACCCATTTGGATATTGTTGGTAATTATCCAGTGATCGAAAAAAATTCGGGTGTTAGTCTGTGCGAGCGGCCATTTTGGAGAATCGACGCCATCTTTAATTCTTATTGAAAATATACTGTATAGACATGTGAGGTGTCATTTTACATGTTTTTTAGGGTTCTAAACACGTTTCCGATATTATAAATATTGAAAAGTAATCAAATTGGTTAGTAATCATTATTTAGTAAGGCAGATACGAATCAACATCTTTGAAACTATCCAAAAATAAGTAGGACATTTTTGGTTTTTTATATTTTTTAAGTACAGATTTATTTTGTTTTGTAAAACACGAAGTAACATAAAATGAAAGAGATCACTGACACCACTAGTTTAAGTACACATGCCTAATATATAACAAAACAATATATGACTCTTTATATCTAAAATTTTAGTCCTATGAACGGGAACTTGGCGCGTCGTTGCTCCAATACCTAGACGAATCCACAATTTTTAATCCAAGATTCTTGAAGATAGTCTAATGATGTAACGGAAGAACCAAAACATCGGTATCATTCGATAATAACCATCACTCTCCCTCCTTCTATTTCTTGCATGTTTAATGTGGGGTAATACGGAAATCTGCCTCATCTAATATGGAAAATTGTAGCTCTTAGTGGGATTGTCTTAAATTGATTTGTTGTATAAACATGATGTAGTTGGGTTAGGAAAAGATGTTGCATTAGAGAATACTTGCATATTTGGCCATGTATTGTTACATTTTTCTAGCAGATACGATTTTGAAACAATCTTGAAGTTTGACTTTGTACAGGAATTATCTTTCTTCTTCATGTCCTATATCCGGTCTCCTCGATGCAACGTTGGCGATTCAACTTGGCCAAAGCCAAGAGTAATTAAAATTTATGGGATGGTTTCCCGTTACCTTCCCCTTAGTCCACAGATCGATATTGAACTTTTTGATCACGGCAGTGCATCTAACACATGCAGGATTTGAACCATCGAGCTTACGCTTCTTAGTAGACCTGTGCATGCTTCACGCTATGCTGCTGGTCGTATAGGAATATGTGTTATATTTTTAACGTAGTAAAGGTTAATTGATCCACATGTTCCACAACGAATTTGTTCGAAACTTTCTCGAAGTATGAAGTCAATTCTTACTGCATTTTCTATAATACTTCCAGTCCCTTCCAGCAGAAAGCAAGCGAACTATTTCTGCGCAGCAGATTTTGATAAAGTACCTTCACCGTATACCGCACAAAGTTTTTCACAGGTCTGTGCAGCGTTCTTTCCTTTGTCGTAATAATATTGCAAAATATAGCATAATTTTTCATTGCTTTTCTCTATTTTCAAACGCTAACAACTTTCCAACCTCTGCACTAATTTAGATGTTTTTCTACTTAAATAACATTCGAAGTGTTACCTTTCCAACTAGCGTTTGGTGGTGTCGCTGCTACCTGTTTTTCCTGAGTTATTTGCAATTTATGTCATCTATCGGAAAAACTTCACAAACTTTTTCTTTGACTTACTATAATAGTCATGTCATTTTATATTATGTACTAAAACTAGTGATGTCATATAGACTTATTCATTTAATTTTACTTCATGTTTTATAGAACAAAATAAATATGTTCTTAAAAAATATAAAAAACCAAAAATGTCCTACTTATTTTTGGATAGTTTCAAAGATGTTGATTCGTATCTGCCTTACTAAATAATGATTACTAACCAATTTGATTACTTTTCAATATTTATAATATCGGAAACGTGTTTAGAACCCTAAAAAACATGTAAAATGACACCTCACATGCCTATACAGTATATTTTCAATAAGAATTAAAGATGGCGTCGATTCTCCAAAATGGCCGCTCGCACAGACTAACACCCGAATTTTTTTCGATCACTGGATAATTACCAACAATATCCAAATGGGTGAATCTCTGGTAAATGAAGGACACACAAGTATTCTTAGCAAATGGACTAGAATAAAATATAGTTCAATTATTTTTGTTATGAAAACTACAGCGAATATACCAACGGCTAAATGTAAATTCAAGCTATAGTTTTGTGGAATAAATTCGTATGTTAGGAAATAACTGAATGTATGTGGTCACTTATAGTTAAAAGAAATATACCAGTTTCTGAACTTATAACAGATACAATTTTACTGAAAATGAAAAATTATTTAAAATATACGACAAACGATTGCACTTAGATTACCTTCTTCTTCTTCTTCTACTTTGGCTAGGATAACCTTGAGCCCAGATCTGTTGATCAACAGATCTGTTTTATAACAGTAGCATCGGCGATATCCGAAGCCACTGTCAGTACCTTGAGCACTACTTGTTTTACATCTGAAGTAGCTTCTAGGCTTGCCTCAGATGTGCCTGTTACCTATTTTTATTGTTAATGCTGGCAATTCATTAACATAGAGCACCACCGTCTTTACGTGCCTTCCGAAGCACGGAGACGTCATTGCAAAGTGAACTCCACCCGGATTTGAACCGGGCGCCTTGCATTAGCAGTCCTTGCGCTAACACCCAGGCCAATGTCCGTCTCACTTAGATTACCGACTCATTAAAACCATTAATACTATCGTTTGAGTACATTTTTTAATAAAGTAATCGTTTTGTAGATTTTCTACTATGGCACGTGCTATATACTATATTTAATTTATTTGACAATAATAACAAATTCACATAGCAACTTTAAACGCGAAGGTTAAATACTAATTACATAATCGCACTATTACTAGGTGCATTTTGTTGCAACAATCCAAAATTTAAAAAAAATTGTTAGAAAAGATTTGAAAACATAAATTTCTCATTTTTACTTTATTTGAATTTCATATCTTCTCTTCACTAGATCCTAGATCGCCTTCATAATCCATTTCAATCTGTCATGATCTACAAATTTAATCAAATCAAAACTTGAATTTGCTAATTTTTGTAATCTCGCACCATCTTTAATTTCCATTTTGCATCATTTTTGCATTTGAAAACAATTTTTTTCAATTTCAGGAAATAGTACAAAACCGTTTTATAAATTGGGATTTTGTAAGATTTCCTCACGACGTTTTCTCCGAGTTATTGTGAAGAGAATCGACGAGGTGAGCCAAAAATAACAATCAAATTTATGCAAGTTTTTATAAAATTCTACAAATTGTTTGTTTACCAGGTGGAAAATTTAATAAAATGTAACCAACTTTGAAAATAATTCCAAACTAAAATTTTAAACTTAACCTATTTAATGTTTTCTTGAAAATCACTACTGCAGCTACTCATTTATCTATTAGCCATTTAATTGTGAAAATATTTCTTGGGCATGAAGGCACCAACCAATTCAATTGGACGTAGCAGAGAGCAATTTAAAAGCTGTTTTTGAATTGTGCGGTTTTAAAGTAATCAAATATTTATTTGCTAATTTTCATTTATTAAATAATTATTAACCACTTTTGAAAATTAATTTGGAATCTTTATTGTGAAATGCATGAATTCTACTTAGAATACCAAAAAAGTTATCAAAATTGTATTATGGTAAAATTATTTTTTGTTGAGATCTAACTTATCGGATACAAAAACAATTGTTCTGCAACTCTAAATGATGTACAAGTTACGTGGTTCACTAGGTATATAAAATTTTGAAGAAGCTAAAACATTTTTGACTTTTTCCAACAAGAAATAAACACTGTATTTTTTTAAATAAAAAATTTCTTGGTTGGCATGAAAACTTTCAAATTTTCAAAAAATTCAATTTTTAATATAAAATCCAAATAGATTATTTAATGATCAGTAAAATTGAATTACTTTCAATTTTTTATTAGTTTAATTGTTATTAAAAGAAATTCCAAGAAGGGTGGAAATTCCAAATTATACTAGAAATGTGATCTTAATTTTTTATAGTAACATCCATAATTATATTATCTGAATCTTTTAGTTCGTAAATTTTCATTCAAATGCTTTTATGATAGTATTTTCAACAATCTATAATTTTAATATTTTAATTTATAAACGCCAGAAGATATTTTGATCGTTCATAAGATATAGAAAAAATATATAAATTTTTCAAGAATTTTCCAAAATTTAGGTGATTTGAATTAAATTGAATAAGGGAGAACTGTTTTATCGTGCAGAGCTACATATTTTCCAATTTTATTTACTCTTGCAAATCAAATTTACTCTAAGCTTAAATTTTGTTAAATTCTTATAACTTTTAAATGAGGCATTGGGTTTCAAAAATAAAAAGGCTAGAAGAATTTCAAGTATTGCCAAAAATATTTTTGTTTAAAATTTGTAAAATTGGTATTGCGGACGTAACGATAATCTCTAAATAATCACGTTTGTATCTTTTCTAAATCGGCCTTCTATTTTAGTATCGCTAGTATTATTATGAATAGCTATCTGAGAGAGAAACACTCTGGAAAAATTAATAGATGAAAATTCTTGAATGTATTAAATTTTTTATTATGCATTATGGCTTATGAGTGTTTCAAAAATGATATTAAGACGTTTTTCTAAAAAATACTAGTACTCAGGTTTTCTACTTCCAATTTTCATTTTGTTTCTAATATTCTTTGGCTCTATTGTATCGAATTTAAATAAATGCTGTAAACTTAATCGTCAAAGTAATTATATCAATTCCATAAAGTTGCCATTAACTAATTCATACCCTCATCTAAAAACTCGGCTTGCCAAAAATACATTTACAAAAGACCATCAGATAATCAAAACCGTTTCTATGGGCAACCAAAAAAAAGTTTAGTTTTTGTGATGTAGTAGAATTTTATTTAAAATTTAACTTTGCACCGCAATTTATGTAAAAAATTTAGGGGAAAGAAATTATTTTGAGATTTCACCACGATGAACTTCCTGATGTGAAAGATTTGCAAATTTAATAACAAAAGATCAAGACGTGGTCTTTCTATTTCTCTCTTTCTTTCTTTTTTTTATTTACCCAGAATATTTACAATCTGTTTAACAAACATTTAGTAAATCAGTGGCTTATACCTTTACAACCTTAATTCCTTGAATTATTTATGTACAGGGTAATTTGATAGTCTTTACAGCTATGTGCATTACATTGTAAATATGTCTACTAAGTCTGTTGGGTTGAATCTTTTCAGTCTTCGTGTGTTTAATTGATATTCCTTCATTGTAGAGGTATTTGCAAGCATAAATTGTTAAGTGTTTGATGGTTATAATAAAATATGCACTCCACTTGCTTTTGAGTTTTATTGACGCTTTCGGTTTTGCATATCAAACAAACACAATAAAAACATATGTTAACTTGTTCTGATAATAATTTCGATACAATTGTAACTTTCTGTTTTAAAATATCAAACAGATTGTAAACATATATTATTTTCTAAAACTAAATATACTTTGATCAAATTTTTGATTAATTTTGACAAATCAGGTATTAGAACAGATTGACATGTTTTATGTAGTTTGTTTGATGATCAAATCGAAACGTACCAAACTTAAACAAGTAGTGCATTTTAATTTTATTATAACCATCAAACATTGTAATTGAGTTTCATTAGGTTATTGCAAGTTGATTTGGATGTGCATCAATTCCTGTTCTCTGTACTTGGTACTAAATTTATTTATTTCTCTTACTAATGGGATGCCAAGATCTTTTCTGATAACTTCATTTGGGACGAACCATGGAGCGCTCACCATGTTTCTGAGTGCCTTTGCTTGAAACCTCTCCAGAATTTCAATATTTGAATATATTAAAATTTCTCTTTCTAAGCAAATAAGTTGTTTACTTTGAGTTGCAGACTTTAATTGTTAGTTTTTAATTTGACATTAAAATTTTTATTTTCGCTACAAATAATAATCATGATTCAAACATTGCACTGAGCATGTTTATTCATAACGCCCCACCTCTAGGTGGCATTTGCAATATAAATTTTAATAAAATTTACTTGTAAATGTAAAAGCTCATCTAAATTATCGATTGTATTATTTCAACATGGTCTTACATTTCGAAAATTTTCTTTGAACCACTAAATAATATTTTGAAATGTCATTGAAGATGAACGAAATAGTGAAGAATTTTTTAAAAAACATTTAATTTTGTAATAAACTACTAAATTTTATAATTTACATAAAAATTTTGTAATAAAGCGTAATTTCTAAAGTTGTCTTTTTTTATTGTCTAAAAGTCGAAAATAATTTACATACATTCGAAGATAAATTAGTAACACAAATGATAATAATAAATGCAAAATAATAAACAAACCTGGAATATTGTACGAATATTTTACACTTCTTCTGCAGGCTGTTACTGAAAATGAGTCAACGTACAATGTAATCTCAAAACACGAACACAAAGGTAAGTAAAGCTTTGTTTATATTACAATTCTAACAAACTTTGATAGCAAAATCGTTTAAAAATTGTTTTGTATTATATCAGCATTGAAATCTCTATTTATTCAAACCCAAGAATTAGTTCAGGCACGAAATTACTAATAGTCTAGGAGAAAACAAAGAAAATTCTTTTATTCGAAGAATTATTACAAAAATATTGTCACGACTTACGACTTGTTACGTCATAAGAGATTTAGGTAATGGTCGCTAATTATTATATATATTATATATAAAGCTGATCGTCTTCATTCATCATCGAAATTCACAGCCCAAACTGCCGGAGCTAGAAAGCTGGAGTTTTGGGTCACCTAGAACGACCGCCAACGAGTCGGGAAAATTCCAAAACTTAAAAAGGGCCCTCACGAGGGGTTCCTATTTTAACTTCTTTATTTACCGGTAGATTTTTGATTTTTTGGTTTCTTTTTGTTCTCTTAATCTTTTTATTTGCATTTATCAGAAAAAAAGAACACGGTCGTCGTTAACTTTTAAGGGATTTTATCGATTTGAAAGTACGGATTATATTTAGCAACGTGTAGGCAAAGCGGCGGGCGATAGAAAGTCGAAATTTTGCAGAACGTGGGCAAGATAGATCTAACGACGATAAAATTTTAAAACTTGAAAAAGGGTACCCGCCATTTCGATGGGGTTCTAAACGATTACTTATTTTTGCTCTTAATTCCGTTATCATAGCTCGAAATTTTGATTTCTTTTTTTTCTACTTGGTCCTTACGAAGATTGCGATACTTATCTGAAAAAAAATAAGCACCTTCTCGCTTTAATTTTCTGTTACAAGCTCCCGAAGGTTCAATTCTGTTTCCGAAATAATTGATTTTTGCCAACGCTCTGCGCGCCGTAATTTTGCACCAAATTTTAATTTCAATAAACCTTCGGCGAGACAAAATTAAACCTACAAAATGGTATCTTGACATTTTTCCTAAAGGTACCCTTATTGCGTAATCGCAATATACAAATTTTAGAATTTGATCAATTTCGAGAAGGCATGCGGAACATGTAATTATGACGTCGTAGATTCGCGCGGCCCTGCAAATTTATGTAAAACGCAAAACTATTAATTTTTAAATTACGTTAGCTTGCTAATAAGCTCAAATTTAATTGAAAATCTCAAGTAAAACAATTTACGACAATTTTATACATTAAAAGTTACATCAAGAAAAGAAATTGCGAAAAACAAAAAACGTTTAATTATCAAAATTTGGAAAAAATATTTTACTGAACCTAGCCGCAACGAAGCGAAACTTACTTAGAAACGGTGCAATAAATTTCTAAAAATGATTTTCTGTTTTGGGAAAGATGTCATGATAAATTTTATAATTTTTCCTCCTTTTTTCGTCGACAGAATCAGAGAGAAACCTTATTTTGTCGGTATTTTAAAAATTTAATAGAATCGGGCCAACATTGTGGGCGAACCAAAAAGAAATTTATGAAAAAATTTTAATGCAAAATGTTCGGCATTAGTAGGGAAATAAATAAATTCCACTTGATTCAAAATTAAATAAATTTTATTTTTCACGAAAAAATCATAAGGGTACCCCCTTGAAAACTTTTGAAAAAAATTGCGTTCGTTTCTCGCGCTTTCCACAGTGGATTTACGAAAAAAACCCAAGATACATAAAAAATCCTATTTGGTTAGAAGCGTACGCAACCGTTTTTAAATTAAATATTGGTCGGTTAATAAGGACGCTAATGCATTCTGAATGGTTTTCTCCATTTTGACGGAAATGCGTGTTTTTCGTCAAATATTCTAAAATGTGATAGCAACATCAGATAGCATTTCGAAAGTCGGAAATTTATTTGTATTACACATTTAGTCAAAAAACGCCAAATAAAGGCACAATCTAAGAAAAACTGCAGACTTCAAAATTTTGGATACAAACCGGGAGCGTTTTAGATGAAAACAAACTCATCAGTTTTGTACATAATAGGATTGATTTTCGAAAAAATGTTATAGTATCTTTTCGATTTAGTGTGCAAGTGTGTGCCGAAGAAACAAAAAAATTTAATTTTCAAAAAATTTTGGAAAAATATTTTGCTGAACCTAGCCGCAACAAGCAAACCTTACTTGGAAACAGTGCAATAAGTTTCTAAAAGTGATTTTCTGTTTTGGGTAAGACATCATAAATTTTTTAATTTTTTCTTCTCTTTTTTCGTCGACAGAATCAGAGAGAAACATTATTTTGTTGGTATTTTAAAAATTTAACACAGTCGGACCAACATTGTGGACGAACCAAAAAGAAATTTATAAAAAAATTTTATTGCAAAATGTTCAATATTTGCAGGAAATAAATAATTCCGCTTGATTCAAAATTAAATAAATTTTATTTTCACGAGAAAATCGTAAGGGTGTGTGAAAACTTTATTTCACACCTTTAACGGTGGATTTACGAAAAAAACCTATGATATATAAAAAATCCTATTCAGTTAGAGGCATATGCAGCCGTTTTCAAATTAAATAATGGTCGGTTAGTAAGGAGAAAAATATTTTAATTTCTAAAAGTTTTACCAAACGGCTTTTCTTTTCATTGGCATTTATGAAAATTTTGTAGAAAATTAAGGAAATAAAAATTGCCAATTAGTTGACTGAATTTTACGAGATGTCAGTACGTTGCCGAGAAAATTTGTTTGGTGTTTGGAGAGATTAAAATATATTGCATTATTCAAAGTTAATCACACGTCACATGAATGTCGTAAAAGTGTTTTCCAATACTACATTACCTTCTGTTACCATGAAGAAAATCTTTTAAAGTGAAACCACCAAATACAAACCAAAAATACAGTGTTAAAAAAACAATACGTTAAGAAAAACCGCGCGGCCGAAGGCGAGCCGGCCACAGGTCGGCGCCTCGTAGAGCCAGCAAGTGAAATCGGCCGAAAGGCCGATTTTACCTGCTAGTTAATTAATAAGTCGCGACAATACTTTTGTAATTTACAGACAAAATTTGAAATTGTATTTAATTCTTCTCTCATTTCTTGCGTAAAATTTACAAAAAGACCATCCATATTAAGGATTACACGCTTCACCTTACTGTTTACTTAAAAAACGTGTTCCCAGCAGTTACCGGCAAGAGTCGACAAACCCTGATTAAGATTTTACAATTTTTTTTAAATTATAAAAGATAATAATGCAATAAACGAATAAAAAATTAAAATTTGCGGTCAGACCACAAATTTTAGAAAAAAAAACCGAAATAAAGGAATGCGACCATTTTATTGGTGCCCTCATTCTTCTTTTGACTCACTCGTCCCTCCACGGTTAATCCTGGCCATCAAAAATTAAATTTTATATTTAAAATGTATGTGCTGAAGGTTGATGCCGCCTACGGCGGCGCCCGCTGTAAAAAAAAGCATCCCTGAAGTGCGGTTCTATTCGACATTATGGGTCCTTGGCGCGACAAATGCTTAGGAGTGACTGTCTTGTCTTGTCTTTTTGGTACTGTGGAGTACCGGGGCTTTGCCCACACCTCATTCATCTGGTTGGCATGTTTGCCTGGATTCTTGACTCTGAAATAAAGAAAGTTTCGCGTTGCTGCGGGTCGCGCCGAGGTGGGTACCTCTGTGTCAGGCTTACAAGTTTTTGATTTTGCAGAGGGGAGGAGTCGCGGAGCTGTTTGGGCGTTGCGGTCTTCCTGCAGGATTCCTTCGTAAGAAAAATAGCGTTTGAAAGTAGTAGTTGCGTTGAGTCCCATCTCGCCCTTTAAAGGCGAAGGCTTGCAGAGATGGGGTTGGGGTTCGAATTTAGAGATCTAGTTGGGAGGCTGAAAATAGCTCTGGGTCTCTTATACCGCAAAAAATCTTTGAGTTGGTAATTACCAAGTTCTTGGATTAATGGGATTTTGGAATGTCCAGAGGTTTTGTAGAATTTCTCCGTCAGGTGGCGGATAAACTCTACGATGGCCTCCACACCGAAGTCCGCCTGCAGCCTTTTGTTTATGACAAACCATGGGGCCTTCGTGGCGCGTCGTAGGGCGATGTTGCTGGTAGAAATAATGGAATCTAGATGGGATTTGGCTGCGTAGCCCGAGACGGGGGCCGCGTAGGTTAGGATGGGTAGGATGATTGATTTATAGAGAATGGGTCGGTTTGGGATTGAAAGTTTGCTGCTGCGGTTGAGCAGGGGTCCCACCGTAGTCCTTTGTCGAGGATGATCCCCAAATATTTGGAAGTTGGGAGCGACTTATACCTCACCGGACAATAAATGGAAGAACGAACGGACTGCCAGCAGAATAAATTAAATTATTACAGTATTGTGCAATAATTACCTTACATGTTGTATTTTTTTTTAACTCATTTATTATCCAAAATCTGCTCGTGAGCAATAATCGGTTGGTTTATACATTTAAGTTATTGCATTAACATAATTTCAACAGTGATTAGTGTCTTACATTAAAGATCCAATATATCTCGTTGCTAATCGTGACTGCAACTGAACATTTACAAAAGAATACATACATACATATTGCTATCTGTGACTAATGTTAAGTGGATTTAGTCTTTTTAAACGTTTCGCACTATCTTTATTTGTCAGTAGATTCACTGCCAGTGAGTTTGGGTGTAGCACAAGCCGAGATAAATACCTCTCACTCGCGCACTTAGCTTCTTGAGACACTAAAGGAATATTTAGGTCGTGATGAAGAGATTTGTTAGTTACAAACCATGGGGAGTTTGTAATTGTGCGTAGAGTTTTGGATTAAAACGCTGTAGAATCTCCATATTGGAAGTACTCGCAGTTCCCCATAGTTGCACTCCATATGTCCAGACTGGTTTAATAATAACCTTGTATACGGCTAGCTTGCTTTCCAGTGAAAGTTTTGACTTTCTGCCAATTAACCAATAGAGTTTTGATAACTTCAGCCCAAGTTGTTTGCGTTTTGCAAAAATGTGTTTTTGCCAATTAAGCCTGCGATCCAGGTGCATGCCGAGATATTTAGCATTGTCTGCTTGTGGAAGTTGTTCTCCATTTAGGGTGACACTAGGACATGTCTCTTTGCGAAGTGAAAAAGTGATGTGTTGGGATTTGGCTTCATTCACTTTAATACACCATTTCTTGAGCCATTCTTGTATTTGGTTAAGTGCTTCCTGAAGTTTTTCTGAAGCGTAGGCCGGTATTTCACTGGTAGCCAGAATAGCAGTGTCATCCGCGAACGTGGCTGTTATTGTATTAGGAGTGGTAGGTATATCTGCAGTATAAATTAGATAAAGAAACGGCCCCAGGACACTCCCCTGAGGTACACCTGCTTGTATTTTGTGTAGTTCAGTAGTTTCTTCCTGATGTTTTATCATAAAATATCTGTCTGTCAAATACGATTTTAATACTTGATAATAAGGTGTAGGCAAGTTTGTTTTTATTTTGTACAGTAACCCTGGTGCCATACTTTATCGAATGCCTGGGTAACGTCTAAAAAGCAGCGGAGCAATACTTCTTGCGTTCAAAGGTGTTGTTTATAACTTCTACCACTCTATGCACTTGTTCAATTGTTGCGTGCTGTTCGCGGAATCCAAACTGGTGTTCTGGAATGATCTTGAGTTTATCTAGCTCTGGTTTTAGCCTTTTTAAAAACAGTTTTCAAGTAGCTTCGATAATATGGGCAGAAGACTGATTGGCCGATATGATGTCATTTATATCTCTTTGAACCAAACAAATAAAAGAAACAATTAATCTACCAATTAAACTCAAGGAAATAAAAATAATTCTTAAATCATCTATATATATAAAACATGCTACCGACTTTATTTAGTCCGGACATCCGGACACCACCCACCATCCGTTACACTTTTCGTTACATGTTTCTTTTAAATTTATCAACATGCTACCGACTTTATTTAGTCCGGACATCCGGACACCACCCTCCGTTACACTTTTCGTTACACGTTACCGATTTTAAAGACGTATTCACGTCAAAATGGATGTATGTTTGTTTGTGTGTTTGTGTGTTTGTGTGTTCCTTATAGACTCCTAGACCGTTCGACCGATCCCAACCAAATTTTGCACAGTTACTCTCTAAGACCCTAAAGAGGTTTTCCGCTAAAAACCGGGACCAAAAAGCTTAATTTAAAAAAGTGAAAAATTGCGGACGCGCATGAATGGAACGAGATTCCCATACAGGGTGAATTTAAAATTATTTCAACAGTGGGCCTTCAGGCCGCACAACCTTGGTCAGCTAGTTAATAATAAAAATAAAATCTTTATTAAACGAATTAATCCATAACCCCTAACTTTAATATAATACCAGCCGGTTTTGGGATTAACATTATTTGACCTACCTTCCACTGAGATGGGTAGTGGCCGGTTCTAAGTATCGAGTTAAAGATATGGTTTAAAGCAGTTAACGCTATGTCTGGTAACTGTTTGACGACTGCGCCGGTTATAAGGTCATAATAACCTGGAGCCTTTTTTGAATTTATGTTTTTAATTAGGGTTTTGACTTCTTGGAGTTTTATGGCTTGGATAGGGGTGCCATTTGGTAAGGTGATTGCAAAAAGTCAATTAGTTTGTTTTCTTCCTCCTGAGAAGTCATGGCTGGGAAGGGTTTAAAGACATTTTCCAGATGTTTGGCGAACGCTACAGCCTTTTCTTTATCTGTTCTTGCCCATGAACTATCAGATTTTTTAATTGGTGGAATATATGTTTTTGCTTTATTTAATTTTGCCGTTGCCTTCCACAGCGAGTACTCTGTTGCTTCGGTTGGAGTTAAATCTTCAAGATATTCTTGAAGAACCTTGTTTTGTTCATCGTTTAATAGTGTTTTAAGGTTTTTCTCTGCCTTATTCAATTTCTCTTTGTCTTGAGGGAATCTTGTCGTCATCCATATTCTTCTTAACCTTCTCTTGTTTTGGATAGCTTCTTTGACTAGATTTGACAGATTTTGACTTTTTACGCTAGCGCTTATTTCAGGAGTGGCGACCCAAGATGCTTGTTGAATTGTTTTTATTAGTTCTTCTACTGCAGTGTCAATTTCATGCGGGTTTTGAGCTTAACGTTTATATTAATCTTTTCTTCAAGCGTTGACTTAAAAAGCTCCCAGTCAGTCCACTTGTTAGTGAGGGATGGTGGTTTTTGTTTATTTATTACCTTAGAGCTCAGCAATATCAAAATCGGCGAGTGATCTGAAGATAAATCAAAGCTTTGTTCTGCTTGGAGGTGATCTGATGGAATTCCTTTTGTCACACAAAAGTCTATAACATCTGGAATTTTCTTTATATCGCTGGGCCAGTAGGTAGGTTTTCCAGTAGATAGGACTCCTAGGTTTTGTTTATCCATCACTTTTACCAGTTCTCGCCCCTTGGTTGTTGTGAGCCGAGAACCCCATCTTGGGTGCTTAGCGTTGTAGTCTCCACCGGCCAGAAATCTGTTACCCAGTGTAACAAAGTATTCTTTATATTGTTCCTCTTTTATGGCATGTTTTGGAGGACTGTAGATTGCTGATATGGTTAATGGTCCTTTCGTGTCTTCGACTGATATGGTTGTTGCCTGTATGTGTTCTGTGTGATATTCAGGCATTTCGTGGTGTTTTAATTTGTTTTTAATTATGATGGCGCTTCCGCCCCAGCCAGCGTTATTTGGATGTTTTGTATTATATATGGTGTAGTTTTGAATCCTTAGATAGCTGCGGTTTGTGAAGTGTGTTTCCGATATAAGCATGATGTCAATATCGTGTTCTCCTAAAAAAGATTTTAGTTCCGGTCCATGATTAACTAGACCATTTGCGTTCCACACAGCTATTTTTAGTTGTGGATTCATTAATTTAGTTTGTCGAGTAGTTTTGACACGATATTCATCATCGTGTCCATTCGTTTAGCCAAATCTTCTACTAGCTTTTCTAATCGAGAGATTCTGTCTTCTGGTTTATCCGTTGGTAAGTTTGAGGTGTTAGTTTCCGACTTATTTTCGTTGGTTTCCCTTCTTTGAGTTATTGTTGCATATGACACATTTTCGGTGGGACTCTTCGCAGGAGCTGAAATTTTGAGTTTCGTTCTTGGTATGTTTGGGTTCGTAATCTTGGATACTGTCTTTGTTGGAGTTCCTTATAGACTTTGCAACCCTTGTAGTTGGCAGGGTGGTTTTCACTACAGAGTGCACATTTCAGATCTTTACGTTCCGACACTCTGCAGTTTTTATTATCATGCAATCCACCACATTTAACACATCTTGGTTGGCGCATGCAGTAATTTTTGGTGTGCCCCAGCCTTTGGCATTTGGCACATTGGGGGATTTGTCTGGTTTGACGTACAGGTTCGACAGTTATATTACTACGCTGTAGACTACGTATTTTGTATATATCTTTGTTGTTTGGTTTAGGTTCCAAGTCGACAAAGAAAATAGGTAAAGGTTGCCCATCTTTTCTACTTTTAATATTATAAATGTTATTAACTTCATGTCCACTAGTAGTTATTTCATTATTTAGCTTTACAACGTTTGTAGAGTAGTGGAGTCCCTTAATGACAACTCTAAAATTTCTTTTATTTTTGATTAGATATGAATGGTATTTAACATCTTTTTCTGTTAGTGCTGCTATTGTTGCCTTATAGGATGCTTCATCGTCGGTCATCACCTTGATTTCCCTTGTGGCAACATTTTAAACTTGTACTTATCTTTGACTGCGTCTTTCGATTGTAGTAATTTGATCAGTCCATCAACATCTTTAATTTCTGCTAAAAAATAGGAGGTGGCTTTATTGTATTAGATTCATTTGTGTTTTATTTATATTTGTCTTATTCACTTGCGGTTCATCCTCAGGTTCATCCAGGGTTTCTAGCACTTGGAATTTGTTAATTGGATTGACTGCTTTTGCGTACTCCTTCAATGTCCTTTGTCGAACGTTTCTGGGTGGATCTGGGGAATTTCGTTTCGTTTTGCGCGAATTGGTAACCGTTTTCCATTCGTCATTTTCTTTTTTGTGTTTATTAATAATTTCCTGAGCAAGTTCTTCAGCCAGTTTTTGAATATTTTCTTTAATTTCCTTCTGCATTTCAACATTTTGCTCTGTAAACATGGGAAGAGCAGGGTAGTTTTGTTCAGATGTTTCTTGTTCGATCTGAGGGATCGTTAGTGGTTGTGTTTGGGATTGGGGCACTTCCTGCTGTTTATCGATTATAGTATTAACCTGTGAGGTGGTTCCGTTTGAGGTTATGTCAGTTCCCTCACAATTGTAACAGCTCCATTTATCCATTTCTCCACTTTTGTTTAGGTTGTTTAAGTAATCTATTGGCATTCCTATGCACTCTATGTGGTAATTCGCTTTACATTCTTTCATCTTGCACTGAATGCAGTCCTGGTATCTTGTTGTCGTCTTTTTGCATACTCCACACATTACCATTATAACTGAGGATTATAAATTCCAGTCACTAAAACAATTATTAATCGCCAGATAACAGTGGTAATAATAATTCACTCGATAATCTGCCTTAATTCACAATTTTAAATTTGATGAATACTTATACACGGAAGTGTCTCGAACACCGCCAATCGGATTGTTGTTGTATTTGTTATGGAAATTTGGAGAACTTCAAATTGGAACTGTGGGCTTAATATAGGATTCACCAAATTCAATCCACATCTTAAAAGTGTTATAAAAATGTTCTCTTTTGTTTGGAGAAGCTATTTAAAAAAGAGTTCTTTCTAGTCAGGGTTAATTGACTCTTGCTTAGTTACCCACTGGAGGGCTGTATTTTAAGTTTTACGTTGTAAATAAAATATTTTTTAACTAATTTTGAATTTTTTGTTGAAGAAATGTTATTTTTAACATATAAAGTTTATTTTAAGTGATTCTGATATTGATGGACGTAAAATAAATATGAAAAAAAATATTTTCCATTTTATGTTTATTACATTTTAGATTTCCATAGATATAAAAGATCAGTTTTTAAAAAAAAATTTACTTTCATAATATTTGCATCGAAATTCGAAAAATAACAAAAGTCCCCGATGTGGCAAGGCATGATCCTACAAGATGGACATATAAAATTATACACTGGCGCCCAAGAACAACAGCGAAGAGGGACAGCAGATAGGGCGGAATGAAGGAAATGAGAGAGACCTACATTCAGGAGTGGATGAACACAGGCTAAGAAGAAGAATATTGGCATCAAAAGTTAAAAATTGTTCTATTTAAAGAAAGATCCTGCAGAACATAAATTATTTTACTACTAATTTGGAGGCTTTGTCAATAACATAAATTAAAAGCAGCGCCAAATTTGAATTTGGAGAAATTAAAAAATTATAAGAAAATTTTAGAAATGAAAAAAGACAAACATAGTTTACCTGAATTATAAATTTAAAAAGATTATATAGTTGAGGTGATAGACCAGTGAAAATATAACTAGTAGATATCTTTTCACAAAGAAAACGTTTAAAATAGCAGGGCCGCATTCAGCAACATCGTCGAATAAATAAAATAGCAAACAAAAATTATAATTTTTACAACATCTTACTGGATGACCTAGGTTTCGATCTTATCTACAACTGGAATTGATCCTCAGACCCAGATTGAAAAAAAAAAATGTAAAATCTACTCACCAACTTTCTGCAACCGACTCCAAAACTTGAACGACCCTAGCTTTAAAAACGTCAAGTGGTAAATGTGTGTTTCACGCGTGGTAAATTGGGGCATTTCCGGTTATTTTCTAACTAATTATTTTTGAGAAATTCATTTGTGTAGAGATAGCCGCAGATAGAAATACTAGGTCTGTAAAAGTTGAACTAATAAAACAAACCATCCAGCCAAGTGATTGCAATGGTGTTATCTATGAATTGAAAACCAAGTAATGCAAAACTTTTTGAAAATTCCAGAGAAGCTAATTAAAATAAATAGAAAAATAAGAAGAATGGCAAAATTGTTAGGGTTATAGTAGTCTGGTTACTTTCTAATTGTAGTAAAACATAGGTCAACAGTTCCGTCAACAGTTGCCGTCATCTCGAAGCGTAATAAATTCATTAACAAATGTATGATTTACTTATTTGTTTATTATGCTGTCACAATTTACAATTTTATTAATACTATACATAATTATTATATTTACAAAAAATCATTTTCAACATTCAAAAGTTAAATGTATTTTATAATCACAGTTTTCGCCACGAACAGTTCTAAGGTGAATGCATTTTTTCGATCAACACAAATTTATTAACGTAATACCTGCTCAGTGCAATGAACACAATTGCATCTCAACCAAAAGATAAACCATTTAAATGGGATAATGGCGATACATATAAAATGTTAAATATAACCAAATAATAAAAATATTTAAATTATTTGTGTAAAAATAAATGGACAAAATGCCACAACAAAATCTAAACTGAAGCTATAGGTTTTGTGGAATAACGTGTGTTTGTACGTAAATAAATGTATGTGGTCACTTTTATTTAAATAGAAATATACCACTTTCTGAACTTATAACAGTACGATTCTACTAAAAAATGAAACATTATTTGAAAATTATACAACAAACGATTGCACTTAGATTACCGACTCATTAAACCCTTTAATACTACCGTTCAAGTACATTTTGAATAAAGTAATCATTTTGTCAAATTTCATACCATGTCACGTGCTGATACATTTAATCATAATTAAATTTACTTCACAAAATATCAAATTCAAATGGCAACTTCTAACGCTAAGATTAAATACTGATGATATACTTAGTTTCACTATCACTCAGTACACTTTAATGCAACGTTCCAAAATAAAAAAAATTGTTAGAAAAAGATTTGAAAACATAGATTCCTCATTTTAATTTTATATTTCAAATTCATTAATTTCTCTTCGGTAGACCACTTTTGCAATAATGTCCATCGTTGATCATTCATGGATTACAAATTGAACCCAATCAAGATTTTAATTTTTGTTTATAATCTCAATCCCATCTTTAATTTCAAATTTTGGATCACTGATATTCGTTTTGTTCGATTAGCAAACAACTTTTTTCGATTTCTAAACATAGCATAAAACGGTTTTATAAACTGAAATTTTGTAAAATTTAATTTCTGCAAGACGTTTTCTCTGAGTTATTATAGTTAAGATGATGGACGAATCGAGGCAAAAAAAGCAATCAAATTTATGCAAGTTTTTAAAAAATTCTACCCATTGAGTGTCGACCAGTTGTCAAATATTTCAACAATGTTTAAAACATATTCCGCGTTTAACTTGTCTAAGATTTTCGTGAAAACTAAGGGCTGTTTTTTAAATCTGTGAAATGAAGCATTGCAAAAGCAAGGCAGCATTCCAAATTACATTTTTGAATTATAAATGGCCGCCAGCTTATTTCCACATTTAGCTGCCAGCCATTTAATGGCTGAAAACATTTCATCCGCATGAGGCTACACAGTTAAAGTAGGTATTGTATATTGTTGAAGGTGCTCATTAACCAGAATACCAATCAATTAAACTATATTAATTGGCCACAGCAGAAAGCAATTTAGAAGCTGTTTTTTGGATTGTGGGGTTTTAAAGTGATAAAAAAACTAATTTGCTTAGTTTCGTTTTTTAAGTACTAATCGCTTCTGAAAATTATTTTGGCAACTTTATTGTGAAATGCATTAATTTGAGTTAGAATACCAAGAAAGTTATCAAAATTGTTCTGAGGTAAAATTATTTTTAATGGAAATCCAACTTATCGGATACAAAAACACCTGTTCTGCCACTTTAAGTGGTTATACAAATTAGAGACTCTTTTAGAGTTTTTATTTTCCAAACAATCAAAATAAGAAAAAAAAGGCAATAAATTTTGTTTTAGTTTATGCAAACACTTTCAAATTTAATCAAAAGAAAAATAGAATTCAAAAGAAGTTCTGTATCGGTTCAACGAGTAAACAACACATGCCTGCTTTAAGTTTTTCATTTAAAGCAGTCAATAATTGAGAATACAGCCCCACCACTGTATTGAAGGTTGCCCCGCCCACAATTGCACACATTAATCAAGGTAAGTGATGGAGGTGAAGTCTTAATTCTTGTTATTGGTTACATCAAAAGTTGCCCCGCCCATAATTCTCAAGATTGGTGGTGGGAGGTAATTCGGCATTATCGGCTACATTAAAGATCACCACCCCCATAATTGTCAAGTTTGGTGGGATGAACACTCATCTATCTCGCGATCATTTCTGCCAGCACTTCATCTATCGAAACCGATCGTGCATCACGTCTACAAACATGTTTAGAATTATTGGCTGCAATGTTCGTTCAACTGCTGTTCCTGTCGATCGTCCAATTGCTACCCCTGTCGATTGTTCAGTCGGTTTGGGCATTTGAATAACTCCAAAGCATTCATTCTATTTAAACACTTTTATTTCCGGAAAAATGCACGCATATTTTTTACAAAATGGTCTGCTTCATTGATGTCAAAGAACTTGACTAATACTTGGAGGTATTTCAATGTAGTCATTATTCGTAAGATAAAGCCTTGAAATTGTCCAAATTCTCAAACCAATTGAACAATCGACAGGGGCAACAATTGGGCGATCGACAGGAACAAGAGTTGGACGAAAATAAAATATACAATATTGCAGCCAATAATTCTGTTTGTGGAGGTGATGCACAATCTCAGTTTGGATAGTGAAAGTGTTGGTGGAAGTAATCACGAGATAGACGATTATTTTGGTGAGAATGATGACAATTGAATGGTAAATAAATATTATTATAAAAAATGGATTGTGATTTAATTTTGCCCTTGTGTTATGTGTAATAAATTTTGAAAATTATGAAAAAGTAATTAAATAAAATTATTTATTGTGATGTAAACGACTGATTATGTAAATAAATAAATAAATATGTCAATAAAAAGAATGGTGATTGAATTTTGCTTTTGATTTTCTCATCAATAGTTCCACTTAAAGACGGAAACTAACAGTGCTCATAAAGGTATGCCCAGGATCACTTTAAAAACGTCCTTGGTGCTAGCCAATAACAAACATTGAGAGTTTTCCCTCACCATCATTGAGAATTCACCCCACCGAACTTGAGAATTATGGGCGCGACAACCTTAAATGTAACGTGAATTTTGAGAGTTCGTCCTCACCACTGACCTTGATAAACGTATGCAAAATGGCGGAGTGGAGGGGAAATAAGTCATGGGATGTACTCCCAAAACTGGATTTGGGCATAAGAAACAGAAAAAATATTTTATAAGATTTAGGTAATTTAATTAAATTGAATAAGCAGCATCTGTGCTTTTTGGTATTTGTCGGCGGTTGATATATACACATAGGTATATATATATGGCTCCGGCGTAGTTTCATTGTTTTTAATTTAATTTTTTGTAACAAACTGGAGACGAAGAACTGGAAGCTGGATTGGAAGCTTAGAGGGCATCCTCCTCACCGATCTTACCTGCTACAGGATAGTCCTCTGTACGGGAAACAAATGACTCTAGTTCACTCAAATTTTGTCTCGGATAATGGAACGGATTTAATGATGACGGAATGCAAACGGAAACGGAATAAGCGATTGGGTATAAAGGACTACCTGAATATTGGATGTTGGAATGTTCGTGGTGTAGGAAATAAAGTTGAAGAACTGCAATTGGCATTAAAGGAAAGAAAGATAGACATTGCCGTAGTCAGTGAAACAAAGAAAAATTGAAAGGCACCTGCGATCTGGATGAATATACAATGGTATATAGTAGAGTCCCACAAGAACAAAGAGCCTCCGCAGACGTTGCAATCTTGATCAACAGAAAGTGGAAAAACCGCATCAACTCCTACAATTTTATAAACGAAAGAATAGTTACGTTAAGATGCAAAATAGACAGAGGTAACATGACGATAATAGGGGTGTACGCACCAGAAGAAGGCAAAATAGAAGAAACAGAAGAATTTTACGAAGATCTTGTTAGATACTTCCTTAGGTTGTTAGTTTACCTACCTTGTAAACTTATTTACTATTTGTGCCTCGAGTAGTCAGCGGTCCTCTACTTCAAATACTGGTATTCGAATGAGGCCAGGTTTGAAAATTGCTTACTTTGGTCTGGGCAGATTACCAATAAAACAAGAAAATACATAATAAAGTCGTATAATCGAAATATTAAAAGATATGCACATTATTCACAAAATATCCTATATTTAATCACCTTAGCACTTCTTTACATTTACTTTAATTCAAAGATAATCATAATTACTCAAAATTGTTTCTTTATCATAGAGTGACATTGATATCAATTTATTTAATATTAAATACTTAAGTTTGCCTATGGCTTAAGCAATACACGTTATTTAATTAAGCTTTATTTGGTTTAAGCTATAAAAGTTATTAGGTTGGCTTATTGCGAAGGAAAATGATCTTGTCAATTACTAGGATTACTAAACGAGTTGTCAAATTTAGAGACCATTGGTCTAATCGTCATTTGCGTGGCACTTTTCACAGATGCACTTTCTTATAGCTAATACAAAAATGTTACCTTTAGAAGACAATGGAGGTGGTAGATTGTGGTAACGATACTCCTCCGACAAAATGGAGATGATACCCCTGAGCGGTAATTGTTGATTGTCCAATAATGTGGCCCATCGAGCACGTAGATTATTCGTTATTCGGATTTTAATCCCTAATTTGATTGTGGTTGGTTATGAGATGCACTATTCGCTTGTGCTCACCAATAATAGTTTGTTGTTGCGTTATTCTGGTTTTATTCACCAACTTTGAGGTATTAAGAACATTCGATTCTTTGCTGTATAAGCTATCGATAGTAACTACCGGATCGAATACAATATTAACTAACTTCATACGTTAACTTTCACAAACTGTATATTTAATTACTAGTAAGGTAATTCATTAAGTAGAAAACTTGAGTTCTTTAAATTTAAACGGCACGTTATTATTAATAAGTTTTATTCATTGTCTTGCACTAAACTATTTACGCAGTTCGATAATTTAAACGGCACCGATATTTCACTATTAGTTAGGTAATAATTTCCCATTCTAAACTTTGGGTTTTCGAGACGATAATTTTAGCGGCTTCCGGTAATTTTAATAAGTTTCCAAATTCTGAAACTATCACAAAACCGATTGCGCGTTCGCTAAGTTACAAAATTGTCTTCTTCATCTAGAGTCTCGAAGGAACTAACTGACTTTTCTACCCTTTCCTATTACTTTTTTCAATATTCAACGGTCTCGCGACGTTTTCAAGGTGATTCTAGCTTGCAGTTTAATCTGTTGGCGGCTTGGACGACACGTGTCAATTACTCAACTTAACACTGCCTTTCTTTTTAGTATTTAACGCTTAAATTTATTCTCAAGTAAATATCTGGTCTACCTTTTAATTGCAACTCTTTATACATTCTCTGCATTTACGCTGGAAGTTACGTTGTATTTTGTCAACTCAGCGGCGTCATATAGACGACCATAACAGATTAGTTATTATTATGCGGAATTTTTATTCAAAGTATATTAATATGAGATATTATTCTAAAGAAATTTCGATTTTATTACTCTAATTTGCTAAATCGTGTTACGTAAAAATTGGAGCGTAACACATCCCTTTCCTTTTAAAAACAATAAAAATGGGTTCTACTGACTCCTTATAAGTTATCATCGCCACTTTTGATTATTTGTAGCTAAATGTTGTTAATTAGATAAGTTATTTTACTTTTCTTTATTTATTCATAAAGGCAACAATCCCAATCTATGAACCAATGAAAGGAGGAGGGCCAGAAGATCCGAGGTCACTAATCACCCTTTACCCTACAAACACTGATTCCTTCTTCCTAAAATTCATCCGGGGACTTCTACCTTTATACAATTTAAAACAGTTCACCAAGTCTTCTTTAAGACTATTAGCTCTATTAAGTTATTGTTAAGAAACGAATAATTAAAAAAATTTATTTTTTAATTCAAAAAAAATTACTGAGTCTTTATCAAGGAACGAATAATAAAAAAAATTTTAATTCAAAAAAATTACTAAGTCTTTATCAAGGAACGAATAATTAAAAATTTATTTTTAATTCAAAAATTACTAAGTCTTTATCAAGGAACGAATAATAAAAAAAATTTTAATTCAAAAAAATTACTAAGTCTTTATCAAGGAACGAATAATTAAAAAATTTATTTTTAATTCAAAAAATTACTAAGTCTTTATCAAGGAACGAATAATTAAAAATTTATTTTTAATTCAAAAAATTACTAAGTCTTTATCAAGGAACGAATAATTAAAAAATTTATTTTTAATTCAAAAATTACTAAGTCTTTATCAAGGAACGAATAATTAAAAATTTATTTTAATTCAAAAATTACTAAGTCTTTATCAAGGAACGAATAATTAAAAAATTTATTTTTAATTCAAAAAATTACTAAGTCTTTATCAAGGAACGAATAATTAAAAAATTTATTTTTAATTCAAAAAATTTCTAAGTCTTTATCAAGGAACGAATAATTAAAAATTTATTTTAATTCAAAAATTACTAAGTCTTTATCAAGGAACGAATAATTAAAAATTTATTTTTTAAATTTAAAAATTACTAAGTCTTTATCAAGGAACGAATAATTAAAAATTTACTTTGTTGCCATTTGAGGGAATTTACGGAACCTTAATCCTCAATTGCCTATTGCATTAATAGGTCAATTTCGGACAGGGACAACAACTTTCATTAAATGACAACAAGATCCCGTCTGGGGAGGTATCGAGGACCTTTCGAGTCCGATTGGACTCGAATTTTAGGCCTTGCCGCCCGAGGTCCTTCGTCAAGGGGTCTGCGTTAGACCTTACTCGATATAGCAGGTATGGACTTTCCACCCGCTAAGGAATTTCGACCACTGCCAAAACCTGGGTACTCGGCCTAAACCGAGTAGCCCGTAATACGCCAATGTGGAAATACCACACTGGCCGGCTGCGGTTGCGACTTCCAGTCCTTCTACACCTGGGGTTGTTAAGCCTGCCCATGCAGATGTTGTAACCGCGACCCAGATGCAGAGGTAGGTCGTACCTAACAACTCGCAAGCCCTTCCTCTAGGTGATTAAATTTTACTTAATTATATAAAGAAAGAACTAACAAAAGCATTGCACCAACCCCTAAGCGATATACTATATAAGAGAAAAATTAATATTACTTAATTATCACTAACGAAAATTAAAACCGATAGGTTTAGGAAAGTAAGTATCTTACTTATTTTAATAGTTGGTCTTAGTTTAGGTAATCTTTACCTAGTTAAATATAATGCCCTTGACTGTTGGGACATTATAGCAAATGAACACCCTTAACTCCTAACGAGAAGAAGCGTTCCAAAATTTGTTTAGTTCTAATATTATGTTATTAACTTAGTATTAAGAATGTTTGACGAATTAATTATATAAAAAAAAATTAAAACTAAAAACTAAGGGAGGGTCTTTAACACGGGTTGGTGCCTCAATTATAGATAAAGGAAGATATTACACAACTTAATTTAAAGGGACAAATAATTTAGTTTCACGGGAATTCAGGTCTTACGAATATTTACATCAGGGATCTTAAACTATGTTTTAATGAATATATAGGAATTTTAAAATTAAAATAATCTTTAATTTTATTCTAAAATTTAGACCTTCTAGTCTATATTTAACACGGTTGATTTATCATAACAAACAAGGGTAGTAATTTTTCCATAATTACTTTTCACAGAAACTTATCGGACTTCCTATAGTCCCAAGTCAAAATACTAGATCAATTATTATTACTAAAACGAGATAATTTTCCTTACTTAAATTAAAGTAGGACATTACTTAGGCAGTTCATTCAACTTATTGCGGGTTTAGTTAGGGTGTTTGAGAGGGTGAAAAGTACGAATCCCGAGCTTCATCGTCCTTTTTTATCACACAATCATTCATCAGAAAAGGGGGTTTATATTATTTTAAACTTAATCTAATTACTTCTATGTATGTCTTTGGTATTTATTTACTACTTAATAAGGAATTTTGTAAGACCGTCTTTCCCGTTTAACTGGGTTAAAATAAATTGGGTTACGACTATACGACTTTCGCGGAGTATTTAGTTGTCCTGGGGAGGTTCTTGAATCAATTAAAAGAGTGAAAAGTACGAATCCCGAGTTTCATCGTCCTTTTTTATCACACAATTAAATTGTCATTTGCCATTAAGATAAGAACAACTAAATCATTTTGGGGGCTACAACCATTCATATTTACAGGGTTGTAGTTTCCACAAGGGTATTCACGGACGCCACCTAATTTTATGAAAACCAGGAAAATTTTTATATCCTCCAGCTGTTACCGGGAAACGTAGTGGTACCGCGCCTCAGAAGAATGTAATCCCTAGATCTCCGCGTGAGTTCTAGTGACCTTAAATCACACAGCTGACATACGTTGACCTACTTACGTACCCGTCACGGCGAGACGAATTTATTTGTTATCACATTTACAACTTAAAATTACGATTAAATTTTATAAAATCGCGTAGGTCTGCCTTCTTCACTCGACATGCCCGCAGAAGTTGATCAAAATCTTTAGGTTATGGCCCAGTAAAACTTTGCGTTCCCACCGATTGGTAAAATAATTAATTCCTGGATAATTGCTGAAAAGCAAATCCGTGCTTTAGTTTCCCGGTTAAGAACGTATTTCTCGATATCCTAAATCAATCGACAAACAGAATCGCACAAAACTTAATGGGACTGCGTCACGAATTTAATTCCTGCTTAATACCCAATAGAAAGGTTCAAATCATATTTACAATCACCTCACTTTCGAAATTAACTCTTTATATTTTTTCCGGCATAGGGTATACATTACCATCTATCAATTTAAATATTCAAATTTCTCATTTAAAATAGCAGACTTTTTGGTCATGCGGCCCTACACCGTTACTTGTGATTTTTAAGGAGTCACATCCTATTATTGTTTAAGGCGTTAAAGTGCATCGCCAATTCCGTACACTTTTAGATGCCGTTACTTTTTATTTTCTATGTTGAAAATGTTACGCGTTTCCGCCGATAAATATTTTGATTTCTAAACTTCGAAACCAAACATTAATAATACGAAACAAACCGACTAGTTACGATATTCATAATTAAATTATTATAGGGATCAGGTTTTTCCTGAGTAGCAGGTAGGCTTTAGGCACTTTACTTGCTTTAATTTTAGTTAATACTTACTAAAGTTATTATTTTAGATAGCCTTTAATTTTCCGATAGCTCCTAACGAATTACGACACAGGTATTCGGGACGACAAAAAAAGGAAAGAAATCTTTTCGGGAGTTTAACTAAGTTTAACTGGTTTCGAATTTTGACCAGAAATATTAATTATCCTTGCCCTCTGTTCCCTTTACTTCACTATATTCTAACTCTATAATAAAGTGATTCAGCTTCTATATTCGGTACTGAAGAAATTTTAAGCGCGTTATGCCCTAACTTTGCTTTTTAAGAAATTAATTTTTCGATTTTATCGATTATTTATTGATTGGTCTTTTAGCGTCGATACCTAGGACGGTTATTTAAGCAATTACGATAATTTTTTGGTTATAATTCAACCTTTTACTCTACTAAAAAATTTATAACTTTATAGGCAATTTGAACTAGTTAATTAATCATATTAATTCGGCTTAGATATTACCAACAAAAAAACTTTATTCGACAAACGGTCGTTCCGACTCCCAACGCGCCTGTCGTAACTGGGCTGAAGCTACTTGCTTTAGTGGGCAGTGCACTTACCCGGCAAGAAGATTCTAATGCCCATCAACTAAAGGAAGCGTTGCAGGCCGCAAGTAACACGCTCGCCATAGACAAAACTTTAAACTTTACTCTAAACTATTTGGGTTTTCTGACTCACCCTTGAACATTTTTAAATCTTTTACGTGCCATATTCCTATATTTTGGCCTTTTTCATTAGTTAATTCATACGACAAATGACCTTTTTTCTTTATTACTCTACATAATTCAAATTTGGGTGCTAACTTAGCCGCAAAATTTTTCGACTTGTCCGACAAGATCATATTTCTTTTCCACACCCTTTCACCTATTTGAAATGAAAGGGGGCGTTTTCTTAAATCGTATCTTTTCTTACTTGCATCGTAAGATTTCTTTAAATTGTTTCTGACTTGTTGAAACAAAGCAGGTAGGGCTTGTTGGTCTTCGGGACTTAGGAGATTTTCTTCGATTTTTATTTCTTCCCCCTTATTGGTGGGTTTACCGTAGAAAGAACCGTTAATAGGAATGAATCTATTGAACATTAAATACGAGGGTGAAAATTTACTAACATCATGCTTTGCCGTTCTGATTGCTTGGGCAATTTTATGGATGTTTTCGTCCCACCTCGTGTGGTCGTCTTTTACGTATGAGGAAATAGCTGCTACAAGGGTTTTATTTACCCTTTCGGTAGGGTTGTTTTGGGCGTGATATTTGAATTATACCAGATATTTTGCACCCCATACTCGGTAGTTAGGGCTTTAAATTCTTTGGAGATAAATTGGACTCCATTATCACAAATTATTATCTGAGGAACTCCGAACAGTAAAAATACTTGATTTTCTATAAACTTATTTATAGCGGCTGTCGTAGCCTTAGCTAAAGGGTGAATTAATACAAATTTGGTGAACCAATCGGTTACCACTAACAGATATTGGTTCCCTTTTTTAGAACGCGGGAGGGGTCCTAACAAATCCATTGAAATCATTTGAAACGGAAACGATATATCCTTATAATTGCCCATTAAACCGGGTCTTGCTTGTGTCGAATTTTTGTACGACGCGCATATTTTGCAGTTAGTTATATACTTTTTTACATCTCTGGTCATTTTTTGGGCCCGTAGTACAACTCTGATATTCTAGCTATTGTTTTAGCAATGCCTAAATGGGCGGAGGTAGGGTCGTCATGGCATTGAAGGAGTACTTCCTTCCTATTTTCCGTAGGGACTACTAATTTCCATTCCGGGAAGTTAGATTTTACTGGTAGGTCAGATGGGATAAATTTGTATAAGCGATTATTTTCGACGCGGAAGTTAGGGTAGCAGTCGGGCTCCTATTTACTTGCGCTATCATATCGGTGTACCAATCATCAGGTATCAATTTATCAATATTCAGGGAGGCTATATCGCGGGAAAGTACATCAGGGACAATATTTAATTTGCCAGGGCGATGGCGTATATCGAAAGAGTATTGGGACAGGAACATTGACCAACGACTTAATCTGCCTGAGGGATTTGAGAGGCGGTGTAGCCATTGTAGGGCTGAGCAATCCGAAATTACTATAAATTCTGTTCCTTCTATGTAACCTCTAAATTTGTTAATAGCAAACATAACCGCTATCAGTTCGCGCTCTGTGGCCGAATATTTTGTTCTGCTGTAGTAAGGGCTCTACTAGCGTAAGCGACCGGGTGTTCAGGCCGTCTTGCTCTTGAAACAAAACTGCTCCTACTCCTACTATTGAAGCGTCAGTTTGTATATAAAAGGGCTTATTAAAATCGGGACTTATTAATATTGGGGCGGAAGTAATTAATCTTTAATTTCTAAAAAGCTTCTTCAGCTTCGGGATTCCATTGTATGGTTTGCCCTTTTTCTTATTCTTTATTAGCGCCGTTATTGGCGACGATATGGTGGACAAATTTGGTAAAACATTCGATAATAACTAATTAAGCCTATCAATCTTTTATTTCGGTAGTGGTTCTGGGCGTTTTAAATTTATTAATTGCCTCTACTTTATCTGGGTCAGTTCTTAAACCCTGTTCATCTATTACAAAACCCAAAAAGACAAGTGATTTACAGCAGAATTCGCATTTTTCTATATTTACTCTAAATCCGGCTTGTTTTAAGCGTTCATAGATAGTATTCAGAGTCGCAATATGAGTGTCAAAATTTTCGCTAGCCACGATTATGTCATCAAGATAGACAAATGCCTCTCCTTTATGGATTACGGAGCCTAACGTCTGTTCCATTGCTCTTTGAAGACATTGAGCGGAATTCGATAAGCCAAAAGGCATGACCAAGAATTCAAATAATCCCTTCCCTGGGACGCAAAAGGCCGTTTTTGATCGAGAAGATTCTTCCAAAGGGATTTGCCAAAACGCCTTCTTTAAGTCTATAGTAGTTAAGTACTTAGCATTTCTTAATCTGTTCAATATAGAATCGGTACGAGGTAGCGGGTACGAATCTTTAACCGTTACTGAATTTAATTTGCGGCCATCAAAACAAGTTCTTATTTCGCCGTCTTTTTTATTTATTAAAACTAATGGGCTCGCCCATGGGGAATTCGAGGGCTGCACGATACCGTTAGCTAACATTTTATCTAGTTCTTCATGCACTTTAGTTTGCATGGCGGGACTCAATGGGTATTGTCTTTGCTTTATAGGTTGGGCATCTTTAGTGTCGATAACGTGCTCGACTCCTTTTACACAGCCGCTTCCTGGAGTAGCTAGGGATTTAAATTTATCTATTACCTTCGCCAAATCTTTGGCTTGCTTTGAATTTAATTGAGCTTTACTAGAGATTCCTCAGTACTATTTATTTGAGGTTGTCGCGAGGAATTCCACGAAAAAGTATCAAAATTTAATGATAATTTAAAAATTCGGCAAAAGTCTGCCCCCAATAAGAAATCATTAGTTAAATTAGGCACTATTAAAAAATCTACTCTTCTTTCTAAACCTCCTAATCTAATTGTTAAAGTCATTACGCCCGTAACTTTACTAAGTCCGCCGTTAGCTACTCTAATTTCCTTTACTTTTGACCTCTTGGTCTGTCCATGATTATTATTTATTAGTTTTAAACCTTCCCTTCCGATAATAGAATTCATTGCCCCTGTATCTAATAAAGCAGTAACGTTTACATTATTCATAGAAATATTTAGGTGGGGTCGGTTATCTAATGGTCGTTTGATCATAACGGGAGATACTATTTTAGCTGCGCGGTGAAAATTTTTAATTTTTAATAACCACGCCTCCCAATCTTTTTTATCAAAATAGGTATTTAATTGCGGCTGAGAGACCGCGAGCGGCCTTGGCCTCTTCCCCGTCCGCGCAAAGGTGACTGCGGGTATATATTTATATTCTGAAAGCTTTCTTCTAAGGGTCCCACTGACTGCTGGTAGGTTGGTGGCGCCCCGGTTTACACCAACCGTTTCTAAGTTTCCCGAATTTAATGCCGTCGTGGGCCGAGATCGATCTGCGCAATTTGGGCAATTTGTTTTCACAACATCCTGTTTACCGCACCCGTAACAAAAAGTTCGTCTTTTTAATTTACAAATATTATAAGTGTGACCTTTCATGTCACAATTCCAGCAGGTAATTTTTGGGGTTTCGCGCGACATATTATTTAACAAATATCTATTATTGTTTTCCCTCTTATTTAAATCGTTAGTTAAATTATTGGTTTTAATATTTAATTTAGGTAATTCTATTTTTTCTTTATCTTTGTCGTTCTCATTTAGATAAGCTACAGCTGGTTTTACCGGGATAAACGTTCGTTTGTATCTACTACTCGCTGGGGTATCGTATTTCTCGTTACGAAGTTTCAGCTCCTGCACCCGTTTGCACCTGTTCTTTAATTGCGTTAAGTTATTTATATTTTCTAATGCAATATGTGCCGAAAAGAAAGGATTTAAATTACGAATCACTTGATCTACTATAAATTTTTCGGGGACATTTTTATCAATTCTAAGATACAATGCTTCAATTGTCATTATAAACGATAATACATTTTCATTTTGACCTTGCATACGGTCTTGCACTTTCTTTTTCAAAATATATTCGAAATCGCGAGGTAAAATTCTAACTTTAATTTATCAACTAAATCATCCCAAGTCGCGATATTTTTCTTTGCATTTCTAAGCCAAATTGTCGCTTCACCTTTAAACAAATCATGAGCTGATATTAATAGCTCTTCTTTAGTTACTTGTCTAGCTTCACGGAAATCTTCGACTTGATCTAAAAATTCTAAAATGTCTTGTGGGTCATTATGTCCACTGTACTTTAAGTTCCATAGATAAATTTTTGCCCTATTTTTAGGAATTACTCCCGTGTATTTTGATTCTAAAGGAGGGTTTATCGTTACGTCAACTAATTTTGCGGACGCGTTATTTTTATTTACTTCCGTGTCTATTAATTCCTCTAAAGCCCCTTTCATTATTTGAGCTTCCGCATCTAACATAGTAATTATAAAAGTTTGCTCTTCAGTTAATTGAATTGATTTTATTAAATTAATTCTATTCGATACATGCATTAATCGCGAATTTATTTGCTTTTGGGTGTCCGTATTTATTAATTCTTCAACATTTTTCTCTAACAATAAAGCGATTTCTTTAATTGATTCGTTAAGTTCGGTTTCATTTTGCGCCCAATTTAATTTGGTTAATTCAGGTATAATTTCTGGATTATTTAGTGCCAATTCTAATTGAATTCTTTGAGATACGCGTGTGATACGCGGGATTATTTTCTACTCTCTAACTCAAACAACAATTCCGATTTAGTTAAATATTTCGGTTCCATTTTACGTTATTTTAATTTGATTTTACAAATTACGCTAGATACTGCAACAATTCTTTAATTTTACTGCGCCCGGTATTTATCGCGTTACGCTCAGGGTGTTTCTTAGTATCGCCACACATCTACCCCTAGATACACAAACAAAAATCAACATTATTAAAATACACAATATCAACGCTATTAAGATACACAAATATTAATATTCTGCCCAATCCTTCAGCAATTTTCTGATCAGGTCCATGCGCGTTGTGCGTCACTTTTGTTAGACACTTTCTCCAGTCTGCAGGTTTACCCACCTGAAAAACTTCTTACTAATATTGCCTCGAGTAGTCAGCGGTCCTCAAATGCAAATCTTGGTATTTGCCAGAGGCCAGGTTTCAAATTGCTTACTTTTGATTATTGGGCAGATTATCAATAAAACAAGAAAACATCAAATAAAGTCGTATAATCTAAATCGTTAAAAAATATGCACATTATTCACAGAAATTATTATTATATTTAATCACCTTAGCCATCTTTACATTTACTTTAAATAAAAGATAATTATCATTACTCAAATTCAAATTCTCTTCTGGAGCGACATTCATATCCATTTATTTAATATTTACTTAAATCTACCTATGGCTTAAACAACACGATATTTAATTTATCTCTATCTAATTTAATCTATTTATGTGATTAGGTGTACTTATCACCAAGCAAAATAATCCTGATATTGTTCAAGATTGCTAAAACACGTTATCAAAATTTAAGACCAGTGGCCCGAAACGTCATATGCGTAGCACTGTTCACTGAAGCACTTTCTTATAGCTAATACAAAAATGTTACCTTTAGAAGACAATGGAGGTGGTAGATTGTGGTAACGATACTCCTCCGACAAATGGAGATGATACCCCTGAGCGGTAATTGTTGATTGTCCAATAATGTGACCCATCGAGCACGTAGATTATTCGTTATTCGGATTTTAATCCCTAATTTGATTGTGGTTGGTTATGAGATGCACTATTCGCTTGTGCTCACCAATAATAGTTTGTTGTTGCGTTATTCTGGTTTTATTCACCAACTTTGAGGTATTAAACATTCGATTTTTCCTGTATAAGCTATCGATAGTAACTACCGGATCGAATACGATATTAACTAACTTCATACGTTAACTTTCACAAACTGTATTATTTAATTACTAGTAAGGTAATTCATTAGTAGAAAACTTGAGTTCTTTAAATTTAAACGGCACGTTATTATTAATACGTTTTATTCATTATTGGCACTAAACTATTTACGTAATTCGATAATTTAAACGGCACCGATCTTTCATATTAAGTTAGGTAATAATTTCCCATTCTAAACTTTGGGTTTTCGAGACGATAATTTTAGCGGCTTCCGGTAATTTTAATAAGTTTCCCAAATTACAGAAACTATCACAAAAACCGATTAGCGCGTTCGCTAAGTTAAAAATTGTTCTTCTTGCTTTCGAGGTCTCGAAGGAACTAACTGCTTTTCTACCCTTTCCTAACTTTTTAATATTCAACTGGGCTCGCGACGGGTTTTCAAGGTTATATTGCTTGCAGTTTAATTTGCGTTGGCGTCTTGGACGGACACGTGTCACTCACCCAACTAAAGACTGCCTTTGTTTTAGTATTTTAGCTTTAACTTATGCTCAGGTAATAGTTGGTCTACTTTTAATTGCAACTCTTTATATTTTTCACTGCATTCACGCTGGAATTATCTTATCTTATGCGGATGCGACCCGCGCCTTCTTGGCGTCGTTAGAGATTAATTATTATTTTGCTGCAGAATTTTTATACAAAGTATATTAATTTTAGATACTATTTTTCAAAATTTCTATTTTATAGCTTTGAATCGCTAATTCGTGTTACGAAAAAGTGGAGCGTAACAATCTACAAAAGATAGTTGATAACACCAGTAAAATGACTATCTTATCATAGGGGAGACTTTAACGCTCGAATTGGAAGATTACCAGTCGATAGAGTAATTGGTGTACACAATGAAGATTTACTTAATAGAAACGGTAGAGCATTGAGAGACTTCGCTTGCTACAACGAAACAAAAATAATGAATACATTCTTCAAACACAAAAGAATACACAAATATACATGGTCTGCAAGGGGACAAACCTCCACGATTGATTATTTGTTAGCTAATGACAAACTTCACAGTGTATCAGAGATACACGAGTTTACAGAAGTGCAGATATCGGAACCGACCACTATTTACTATGCACCACGATAAACATCAAAGCAAGATGGATAAAAAGAACAAAAATCTGACAACAAAGAACTATTTAAGGTCTACCTACCTCAAGAAAAATCTGTGAGAAACCTATATCAAACAAGGTGGAACTCGGATGACCGCAGTTCTTAGGCTTCTATACAGCTACCTTTTGGTTTACAATTATATAATATTTTGTAATTATTTTTAATTTAAATTTATAATTTTTCTTTATCTGCACGATCATCAGATTATCTTAATTTTTTTAGTTGGTAACTAAAATTTTCTATATAAGAAATTGATTTGCATTTTGTAAGTGTTATTTTTACGTTTTACGTAATTTTTACTTTCACTCTTTCGCACCTTTAATTGGTTAGTTCATTTATTACCAACCCAAAAAAAAGTGTAAGATGAATAAAATAATCTCATAAACAATTGAAAAAGCGTCCACAACTCTGTGTGTTTGATCTCAATTAATTATTTTGAATCTTGTTAATCTATTCACGCGTTTGTCCATCCACCCACAAAAAAAGTAAAATTTAGTGACAAAAGGTTTTTTTGTCACTAATTTAGTGACTTTGAATTATGCGGACGGACGGACGGACGGTCGGACAGACGGACGGACAGACGGACAGACGGACGGACGGACACGAAGCCAGATCATAAGGCTTCTTTCTATACTATGTATAGCCTATGTATGCCTAAAACGACTAGATGAATATAATGGAAAGCTGAAAACATCTAAAGATATAGAAGAAGAGTGGAATAACATTAAAAATATCATCAAAACAGCTGCATATGAAGCCCTTGGACGTCGAGAAGAAACTACGAAAAAAGGAATAAAGATATGGAGCAAAGAACTCAAAGAAGCAATTAAACGGAAACAGGTAACACATCTTAAAGTACTGCAAATAAAACACAAGAAAACAAAGAAGAATATGATCAAAACAACAGAGAGGTCAAAAGAATAGTGAGAGATCTAAAGCGAAATAAATGAGATGAGTTTATAAGTATGTTACGCTGCACTTCACGGGTGTTAATTTTTATCAAAATTATTAATTTTATTCAGTATTTTCGTTAAATTCAATTTTGCAACTTTGTCTCACAATTTGTAATCACTTCAGCTGTCCCTTTTATAACTATCTTTTCTTACTCAGTTCTTTGATTATCTTTTCTTTCACACTTACCGCCTGATAAAAATTAACACCTGCCGTGATAAAATTTAATGAGGGAGTGAAACTTGAATAAAAGCTCTGGACCTACGGGGTATCAGATCAGATCAGAAATCGTCCCCGGTCTGTCTTTTTGATCGTTAGCTAACAGACCACTTGGGTCAATTACCGAAATTTTTGAGTGCCGAAAATTGTGTTTTTATAGTATTGCCGAAATACCGATTTAGTTGTTTATTTGTTACCGAAATTATCGTTAAAATTTGTGATACCGAATTTATCGCGAGCAGTGATATTTCGAAGTTAACCAAATCTGGGATCTACTTAGAATATCGATCGAGATTCGGTAGTTCCATTTACAAAAGTTGGAATTTAGTACAGTTAAAAACAACAAAGTTTCGTTTATAATTGTGAATTTAAACGCATTTGGTTACGGCATCCCGCAAAATTTTGCTACCAAGATCGTAGAATCGAATGATTGGAATTTTTATAATAATAAGGTTAGTAATAAGGATTGTGCTGACATACCTCATTAGATTTGGATATACGACGACGCATCTTTTGTAGTGCCAGTAAATTAAAGTGACATTTTACGGTGCTACGAATAGAGATTCACTTGTGTCGTCCAAGCAACATTTTTCAGTGTGCCTCCAATCGTGTACAAAATTATCGACAAAGGTTGTTGTTTGGTGTGTCTAATTTTTTTATTTATCCTTTATGTAGAACTATTTTTTTGTTTATTTCATTATATTGTTATTATTGTCTTTGTTGTTTTATTGATAAAATTTTCTTATTTACCAAAGTAAGCCTACGCCCGAGAAAGTGCTGCCGGGCCACAAAAGAAAAAGGTAGGGTTACAAGTAGAATTGAGAACGACGTACACGGGAGGCAGAATGTTGCGTACAAAGTCATGAAACACTTAAACAACAGAGAAAAAGACACGGCAAATATTATAACTATCGACAACGAAAAATGGCTTAAATATTATAAAGATCTATGGCATAATGAAGAAGAGATACCAATAAAAATAGAAGAGGAAAATGGAGAGGTAGACAAAATAGAGCTGGCAGAACTACAAGAAGTACTAAACGAAGTCAAAACCGTAAAGCAACGGGAACTGACGGAATTAATACCGAATTGCTTAAATATGGTTCCGAAAATTTTAAAATCAGACTATTAACATTTATAAATCTATGTTGGAAGGAAATAAAAACACCCCAAGAGTGGAAAACAGCAAAAATCGTGTCGATATTCAAGAAAGGAAACAGAGCGAAGTGCGAAAATTATAGAGGAATCAGCTTACTTAATACAACCTATAAAATTTACTCGAAAATTATAAATAGAAGACTGAAAACATAGTCGAAGGAACGATTTCGGAAGAACAAACAGGATTTAGGAAAGGCAGATCATGTATAGACAATGTATTTAGCATAAAACAAATAATGGAAAAACACCGAGAGTACAACCGAGAGACCCATATAGCATATGTAGATTTCATAAAAGCATTTGATCGAGTAATGCGCTGTAAGATGTGGAATATAGTGGAAAGAAAGGGTATTCCGCATCATATCATAAAAGTAATAAAAGAAATGTACCAAGGAACCCAAATATGCATAGCAGATTATGAAGAGAAAATTGAGATAGTAAATACAGGGCTAAGACAAGGGTGCAGTATGTCTCCGACGCTATTTAATATTTACATTGACGATGCTATACGTAAATGGAAGGAACAGATACCTTGCTACACAACAAACTTGAACAACCGAGATTTCGTAATAACAATGCTCTTTGCGGACGACCAGGCCATATTAGCAGACAGTGAAAACTCCCTACAGCACGCACTATTTAAACTAAGCCAAGCCATGAAAGAATATAATATGATAATATCAATAAATAAAACAAAAGTTATGGCATTCAGAGGACAGGAACAAACACGCTCGAAAATAGTACTAAATGATCAGACTATAGAGCAAGTAAAGTCCTTCAACTTCTTAGGTTGCACAGTGTCCATGTTTGAGGAAGCAGACATACCCAATAAAATAGAAAAATTCAATTATATAAACGGCACAATAAGAAGATGCTTCAAGAATAAAACCAACCAAAGCACTGCGTTGAAATTCTATAAAACAATAGCAATACCAAGCATAACATACGCCAGTGAAACTTGGACGATTACCAAGGAAAATGAAAGACGAATCCAAAGTGCCGAAATGCGATTCTTACGTGCAATAGCAGGATACCAAAGGGCAGACCGAAAAAGAAACACTGATGTAAGAAACGAATTGAACATCTGTAGCATCAACGAAACAATAAGTGACTACAGAACAGCATGGAAAATGCACCTCGATAGAATGGATCAAACCCGACTGCCAAAGAAAATGTATCATTATAAGCCGAGAGGAAGAAGAAATGTGGGACGCCCCAGGAAGAGATGGAGCGACCAATTTGAGTGACAGAACGGACCACCGGTCTAGTACGTGTAGATGATGATGATGATGATGTAACAAATAACATATTCTCCAATCTTAAAATCCAAGATCGTAATTTTATTAATTTTTAAAACCCTTGAAACGAATATATTCTTTTAAATGTGGCAGTGTATTACAAATGTAAAAGGCTAGAAGAATTTCAAGTTGTAATATTATTTTATATTCAAATATTCGCGGTGTTTAAATTTAAAATGTACGTGAAATTACGCCATCTCGAGGCGGAATAGGAAATAGCGCGTTTTACCCTACTTCGGACACGGTCGGACACTTGTGACGGGTGGTTGAAGATAATACACGCATAGAGCTATAATTGTGAGGTAAAATTATTTATTTAAAATAATTTGCAAGTAAGAAAATTTAAAATATTTAATTATTGCAGTCAAACTTAAGTGATTTACAATTCGATGTAAGTACGATTTATATAATACTAGTTGGATACCCGGCTTCGCCGGGTCTCCTATAATTAAAATACTTTGCCTTTGTGTGAAGTATTTAGATTTTCCAAGTATCCTGCTTCGCTTAAGGTTTTCTTCTCGACGGAAATCTTGCTTCCCGTTGCTAGAGCGTTTCAGAATGATTTTAGTGTTCCCGTTGTCGAGTGTTTCAGAACGGTTTATATTGTACTCTACAATTTTCTACAGCTTTTCTTCTTCAGTATTTCAAATCACTTATAATAGTGTAGGTACTGAATGTGAATATACCAACGTAAAATTACCATATATCAATTACAGGTATTGGCGATGGGAATCTCGTTAATCCATTCATGCTCGTCCGCAATTTTTCACTTTTTTTAAATTAAGCTTTTCGGTCCCGGTTTTAGCGGAAAACCTCTTTAGGGTCCTAGAGAGTAACTGTGCAAAATTTGGTTGGGATCGGTCGAACGGTTTAGGAGTTATAAAAGACGAACAAACAAACAAACAAACAAACAAACAAACAAACAAACAAACATTCAATTTATATAATAGATTAACAAAAAGTCAATAATATCGATTAATAATTTCTACCCTCGTGTGAGGAAGCCATATTGGTTTTGTTTGGCGTGGGTTGCTTAATATGGCTTGGTCTGTGTTTTGTTTTATGTTTTAAAATGGCTTGATGGTTGTGGATTGATTTAAAATATGAATTGGCATTAATTTAATTTATTTCAAATCGGGTTTGTAATTTATGAATATTTATTTATTGGTTTATAAGCTTGATTGGTTACTTGATTGCAGGTGCCTATTGTTTCTATAGGTAATTTATCTTTTGGTGAGGTATTATAAATTTGTATTTGGTTATTTATATTTGTGATTTATTTGTAAATTTGGGGTGGTTATGCAATTAATTAAGGTTTTATTATGTGGGGTCGACAAATGTAAATTTAAGGTCAGGAGCGTATTAAGGATTTACACAAAAGGCCGAGGTTGCCAAGATTGCATCTGATTAATTTAATTATCTAAATGAATGTGATTTCGTCTGATTGTACTATTGTCCCACGACTAAGAATTGCACATAGTGATGTGAATTCTAATAGGTTTCGACTGCAAGCGATGCATCCTATTTAATATAAAGCAATAGTAACAGGGGGGTACAATTTCTGTGATAGTGTGTGAAAGTTGCATAATTAGGTTCTTGTTGATTTTGGTTTAATTATCCTTGCAAGGTGATGAATTAATTAGATGCAATCTTTATGGTATTATTTAGGTCATTCAGGTTTTAATTTCTATCATTAGGTATTATTTAGGTTTGGGGTTTTGCACATGTTAATTTATGTTTAGGGGTCACCGTCACTATTATTATCTATATCTATTATCTACAAATTGTTATCAACTTTACTTATCTGAACGTCCCCACCAACATACAGGTGGAGGGAATTTTAATTATCTGCTTAAGCACATTGTACAAAACCAAGATTAATGAAAATCAGTAACAAAGTAACAATAACAGCATAGCAGTTGCAATTAAAATATAGCAAACGAATACTGCATACGCATAGTAACAATTCACAACTGAAATCATAATGTTATTATTATTTAAGGACAATTTGTTCTCACATTTACTTTTATATGTAGCTTGCGATCAAAGCCATATCAAGTATTAAATCAAGTCGATATTGACACTATTTTATTTATTAAATAACCGATCTCACAGATGAAGATTAAGGTTTTTCTCTAACTCTACTGAGTTCGTTCGATTTTCCGTGAGGTAGATATTTAATAAAATATCCAAAACCTAACTGACTTGTGTTTTATTTCAAATGGGGTTATTTTAGTGTCCGATTTGGGTTTCGGAAGGTTTACGCAAGCACCGAGCCATCTCCGTTTATGTTATGTGTTTTGCTTATATGTTTAGGTCAGCAGCGACGCCACGGGTGAGCAGATTTAGTTATTTAGGACGCCACTGGTTTTTGTTTTGGTTCAACTACTGTTTGTTTTCCGTCTGTTTAAAGAAGTTGGGTTACGATTTACACAACGTGTGGGGTTCTCTTGACGATCACGATGTTAGGCCAGGGTTATCTAGGTTGGGATTCGAAATTTGTGGCGCAATTTTGAATGTCTTGGGGCAAATATTACAAAGTATTGCCAAAATATTTTTGTTTCAAACTTGCCAAGTTGTTATTACGACTTAACAAAACGTCTACAAATAATCATGTTTGTTATTTTTAAACTTGCTTTCTACGTTAGTCTCGTTGGGATTATTTTGAATGGCCGTCTAATGAAAGAAAAGGCTTAGAAAACTTAATGGATGAAAGTAATTTATCGATCTTGAATGTATTAAATTTTTTAAACTGCATCGTGCCATAAAGAGAATTTAAAAAATGAATAATGCTGAGGTATTTCCAAAAAGTACTGGTATATCAGGTTTGTTACTTCGAATTTTTCGTTTTATTTCTAATATTCTTTAAATGTATTATATTTAATAAAAATAAATGATGTAAACATAATCGTCAAAGTAGTTTATACCTAATCCATAAAGTTGACATTAAAGTATTTATACTTTTTATCTAAAAATTGAGCTTGCCAAAATTACAATTATAGAAAAACCAGAAAATTAAAACCTTTCCGAAGGAACCCCCTAAAAATTAGCTGTTTTTGTGCTGCAGTAGAATTTTACTTAAAATTTAACCATACAAAGTTTATGCAGAAAATTTAGGGAAAATAAAGTATTTTGAGATTTCACCGCAACGAAATTCCTGATATAAAAGATTTACCAGCTCAGTTTAAAGATCAGCATGTGGTGTTTCCATTTCCCTTCCTAACAAATTAAAAATTTTATCCAATACCTCATGATAATAGGCTCATAACTATGGCGATTTTAAACCAATAAACTAACGTATAAGTCACGGAGTGAGCTAAAACATTAAAACTCACGCTAAAATGCTTTAGCTCACTCAAAGTTAAAAATAAAACACTCGCGTACTAATACATTTTATTAATTTATATTAAACAGATCAACGTGATTAATTAATATTTACATTAATCTGGAAGTTAAAGGACATCGTTCTGTTATTGGTTTCAGGCTGATTTGGGTTATTGGACGTTATAGTTGTTGTAGTACTAGAAAGCATATTTGACGAATCATGAACAGATCCAACCGTTTGATCAACAGTAGTCGAGGGTGAAGAATAATTTGTTGTTTGTTTAACCGGGCCCTGTATCTTCTTGGCTATATCAATCTTGTTGGAAACTGAATCTTGTACATAACCTTCCGCCACCGTGGATGATTTCCAACCACCGTGACGTTTCAATGTTAAAATATCAGCCCCTGCGTTTGCCAGAAGAGTAGCTGAAGTGCGTCTCATACTATGTCCTGTATATAATTGAGCTTCAGGCAGGTTCAAGAAAGACGCCACTTTTTGAGGTATCTTAGATAAGGTGTTAATGCCAACTGGTTGGCTAGTACATTTTTCATTCTTGTAATTCAGAAAGAATCTTCGATGTGATATAATTTGGGGTCTTAAAGATACGTATTTTCTGTAAAGTTCAAGAACATTTAACGAAAACCCTTCAGTAACAATCGTGAAGCTTCTCGATACGTTTGTTTTGTATCCAGTAACATAACATACAGATATCCTCCCTTATCTTCTACATCATCAACCGTCATCTTTGTAATTTCGTCACATCGACAAGCCCCTGATATTCCTATTATTAATGCAACCTAAAAAATAATAACAAGTAAATACTTCAGTAAAACAATAATAAATATGTAATACCTTCATCATCAGGTATTCACTGTTAGGTGCCTCAGTCAGAAACTTTTCAACGTGTTCTCTTTCCAAGATTTTCGCTTTTTTAGGCTTGTAAGGTTTTGCTACACTTTTCAAATAGGCAATCAGTTTTCCGTATTTTGATATGTCAATATTTTTATATATTTTCAAAGTACTTCTTAGCATGGAATATTTCGTCCACATTGATGAAGGTGCTAATCCCCTTAAATGTACCTGAACCTTGTCGTGGTAAGGGGCTTGTGAGTTCTGAGGAAGCGGTAGGCGTGTACCTGTTAGGATGCGGGCCGGGGACTTAAAACTCCCCTGCTTCGGTCTGCTTTGGCAGTTGGGTACGGCCGGGGCCTAAAAACCTTTGTGCTTAGCCATACAGCTGTCAATAAACCGGGATGACGGTTACCGTGGAGGATCCAGACGAATACAGGTACCTGCGTGTTTTTGCCGTGCGCGGTGACCCGTACGGTGGGATGAAGGATCCTGGTGGCTGAGCCCGCCCGGGAGCGGCAATAGTTCTCCTGGGCCTGGCAACACTCCACTTTGGCCTGGATTTCCACTCAAGCGGGAGGTCAGGACTAGTCCATCCCGATCAATCGGCTGCGCTGTTCCGTCAGAGGTTCAGCTGGACGAGTGTTTAGGCGAGGATGGGGTGCCAAAGTACCACACCTCGTCGGATGCTATATCTCTCGAGTAGCCCTGGCGCTAATGCAGCGTCCCAATATGTGAGGCTCCGGGGAGGGTGGGGAGCTCTGAGAGATGAAAACTGTTTTCTTTCATGGATACCAAAGTAAAACCAAAAAAAGCAGCTGAAGCATCAGCTATAACACAGGAAGGTGCGTCCCTTGAGGATACCCTTCCTAATCAGATGGGTGCGTCCAACCAGGATACCCCGTCTCTTAGCGCCGCAAATACCGAACCTCCCAAGCGGAGGAATCGAGTCTGCGGCGCAGAAGCCAAAAGGCGAAGAAGGGCCCGACAAGCGTTGGAAGCTAACGCTTCCACCTCGAAGCAAGGCCCTATGACCACTGCACACGAGCGGGCTAGGTTTACCCAACCACCCGCTCGAGGGGGTGCTAAGAAAACTAGGCAGCCAGCCAAAGACGAGGCTACCAAAAAAAGGCTCCGGTCGCATGATTCCCTTCCCTCACCCTCGAGCAATCAAGGGAAGAGGGCGAAGACCACACGACCGGAAACTAAAACTACAAAAAGAGCGGACAATGTGTCCTACAGGGAGGCGGCCGGAAGGCACCTCCGTGTGGCTGTAATTGATCGCTCGAACCTCCTGGGCAAGCTCGATGAGTCCCAGGCAGGTAAAGTAGAAACCAGCCTCACCGCTGCCCTTGATACTTTTATCATGGCAGCGGATAATGAAGCAAGACCAGCACCCACATTCGGGGGGCTATATCACTCAGGGCAGATCCTTCGGATCACCTGCAGTGATCAAGGCTCGCTAGAATGGCTGCGAACCACCATAGCAAACCTCCCACCACCATGGGAGGGGCTAAACTTGACGTGGTCCAGGTGGACGAGCTACCGAGGCTAACCAAGGTCACCCTTTGGGTTCCTGGGGAACCAGAGCCCACTGAGGCTGTCATAAGGCGCCTCGTTGCCCAAAACACATGGGCCAAAGTAAAAGAATGGTGTGTCTTCCTCGACACGGACAAGGACGAGCCGAAAGGCAAACTTCTTGTCTTCGGTGCCGGCCAGGAGGACAGCGCCACCATCAGAGCCAAAGGAGAGAGGTTAAACTATAAGTTTACCTCACTCAAGGTCAAGTTGCAAAAGATGGAAGACCTTCCCACTTCGGCAACTACAACGACGCCAACGGCCCCTGCCACTCCCATGGAGACGGATGCAAATCCGAAGGCGGCGCCTGAAAGCGAAACAAACCAGTAAGCTCACAAGGCAGGCCCAATGGCTTCCTTGGCTAACTGGAGTTTGTTACAAACAAACTTGCAACATTGTCGGGGGGCAGTAGCAACTCTATGCCGCCACCTTGACAGTTGCAAGGACACAATCGCTCTTATCCAAGAGCCATGGTTAGTAAAATCCACCATACGAGGTTTTACGAAATTAAATGGTACTATTTTTACAGGTAACACCACAAATAAAACTAGGACATGTATATACATACCTAGCACCATCCAGGCTAACCTTTTGCCGCAGTTCAGCGACTGCGATTTAACAGCAGTTCGCATTGGCTGTGACTTCGGGAATGGCCAAGTGGACGTCATTTTGGCATCCATCTACCTCCCGATAGATTCGCCGGAGCTACCACCTCCCGGAGGATGGTGGATCTTGTGAACTATTGCGAGCAACAACAGACCCACCTCATAATTGGCTGCGACTCCAACGCTCACCATACCGCATGGGGGAGCAAGGACTGCAACAATCGAGGTAAGTCCCTATTAGAATACATTATTAGTACTAACTTAGTCATCCTTAACCGAGGGGACACCCCTACCTTCTATGCGTCTCCCCACCGCAACTCTGTAATTGATATTACCACGGCGTCGTTAAGTATTTCAAATTATATATATGACTGGCACGTGTCCAACAAACTGACAATGTCTCTAGCTCTAGCTACAACAAGAAGCTCTACAACAAGGCGCAGCACTCTAAAAGAGACTCTGACTGGGCGGCCTTCAAGGCGAGACGGTCGGAGTACAAAAGTGCAATACGCCAAAAACAACGTGAATCATGGAGAGTCTTTTGCAGCGGCGTTGAGTCGACTGCTGCTGCGGCTAGACTAAACAAGATCATCTCCAAAGATCCACAACAGCAGCCAGGCAGCCTACAGCGAGAGGATGGAACGTACACGGAAACACTCTCGCAGACTGCCGAAATACTGCTACACACACACTTTCCTAATAGTAAGATAGTCCCAGATTTTGATTGGACCGGCATCATAACTCAGCCACCAACTGAGACTAATTGGGAAATTGCAGATAAGGTCGTCAACGAATCCAAAACGGCATGGGCCATCAAAGCCTTTAGTCCTTTCAAATCACCGGGGCCTGACAGGGTGTTTCCAGCCCTACTTCAATGGGGCCTGGAACACCTGCTGGAGCACCTGGTCAAAATGTTCAAGGCGTGCATTGCGCACGGCTACATACCGAAGGAGTGGCGGAGAGTCCGGGTCATCTTCATACCCAAGCTGGGCAGAAGTGACTACTCTACCCAAATCCTTCAGACCAATCAGTTTGACTTCGTTTTATTAAAACTGTACCGCAAAAATTCTGCCAAATTAATTTTAGCGTTGGGTACCTCAGGGTGGTGGGAATTTTCCAAACCCCACAAAAGGGGGTGGTACAGAAGGTTACCCTAAAACTAGCTCAGACGCTACACACTCAAAAACAATGTAATTCCACCAAAGGATTCCAGGGGAGTGAGAACCAGCTTGTCAGTAAGGATGCCCAAGCCAGCGTTATAAGTGGACGGCCGGATGTAAGATGGAAGGTAGCGCCACGTATTTTAACGAAATCCTTACTGGCAATGTAGGTTGGTCCCGTGCTTCCTAAAACACGAAACTGAAGCTACCCCCGAATCGGAAATAAAAAATACTAACCAAGTCGGTCAAAATAACAAAGGTATATTTACAAACTTTTTAACAAACATCTCCCGAAACATATAAATTTTAAAACCATATAAACAACTCGTATAACAATATCCCCGACAGAGGCATCAGTTTTCCAAACAGTATGGTTTTAATTTTTAAATTAAAAACTTGTCTCCAAAAAGCCAGAAGGGCCGACAATCTTAATAAAAATCTTATACGCACACTAATTTTGTGCGGTTCATCCACAATTATATAATCAATCGGACGCAGATCGATCGTAATGGTATCAAGTAAAAGAATAACAAATATTTTTACCAAATTGTAAACAATACTATGTATACTCGAGCTCGTAATGTACAGTGCACCGTATAATACGCTTACAACGATGGAATTCAAAATATCGGTAAATTAGAAATTTGTCAATTAAAAAACAATTACTTAATAATGCGCCCTAAAAGTTATCAAATGTTTCGCACAAAATATAGCCGTTATTCGCGCAAATTCGTCAAATCCAAAACCAAAATTTAAATTAAAACCCACTTATCTTTCGGCTGATTCCTGATGGGGTAGGTAGAACGATAGCCAAACCAAAATCCAAAATATCCGTATAAGCTGGTGGAAGGGCTTTCCATGGAAAACGAAATAAGGCTCGAACACGATGGAGTGAGACTAGTACCAAAGAAACTCCCAGGATATCTTACAGTAAACCAATCATCAATAATCCAAAAAAACAAAAAGACAACCAAAACGCAACATCCAATTCCAAAATCCACAATCGTCAATAATCCAAAAAAAACCAAAAGACAACCAAAACGCAACATCCAATTCCAAAATATTATTGATTGCGTAGGTGTTAAACGTAACTACGTGTAGTTCTTCTCTTGCATCAAATTCAACCACTTTTCCAGAAAATTTAAATCCACAAACAATGTGATATGGTTTCCCTTGCCAGACTACCAAAGCCATACAGCGCAAAGAAAAAACCAATTATTCTGCTGTCCACTTTAAATCCGCAATTAGTGCGAGTCCAAAAATCGAATATTCCAACAAAACTCCAAATAGGACATAAAAAGTATTACCGCAGTTTTCTTGAAGGTGATCAAAATTTAAAACTTTGAGAATTTACAAAGCTATGCGTTACTCGTGCAATCGATGCGTTCTCTCTCTCTTATCTCCCACATTTTTCCTAACCTCGAGCAGAGTTAAAATCCCGCTAAAAACCTAAAAACACTAAAATTCAAATATACAAAATTTTAATGTAACAAATCGTTAGAAAAACTGTGCGAGAGAGAGATTCGCGATACGGTTCTGGCCCACAGACCGCTACATGCGAATCAACATGCATACACCCGGGGAGATCGACTGAAACGGCGCTTCACAAGGTTGTGGAGCACGTCGAAAGATCGCTGTGCTACAAAGAGTGCACCCTAGGGGCGTTTATTGATATAGAAGGGGCCTTTGATAAAACCACCTTTGACAGTATAAATGCTGCACTTCACCGATATGGAGTTCCCACGACCATCGCAAAATGGATCAGTTTCATACTGAAGTGGAGAGCTGTAGAGGTGAATGTTGCAGACACAAAAATTAAGGGCGTGGTTGTTAAGGGCTGTCCTCAGGGAAGGGTGCTCTCTCCACTACTTTGGAACATGGTGGTAGACAGCCTTCTGCAACGCCTCAATGACAAAGGTTTTCATACCGTAGGTTATGCAGATGATATCACCATACTGCTCAGGGGAAAATTTGAGAATGTAGTTTGCGAACGAATGCAGGCAGCTCTCAAAATATTAGAAAATTGGTGCACCGAGCACTGTCTCTCTGTCAACCCAGCGAAGACGGAGCTAGTGCTATTCACCAACAAAAGAAAGCTGAAGAGCATGACAATGCCCAGCCTAATGGGAATTCCCCTAAAACTAGCAAACGAGGTCAAGTACCTGGGTCTAATACTTGACAGGAAGCTAAATTGGGGAAAACACCTACAAAACAAACTTGGGAAAGCGGGATGGCCTTCTGGCAGTGCCGAAGAGCAATGGGACGGTCATGGGGTCTTACCCCTAAAATCACCCTTTGGCTTTACACTGCGATTGTCAGACCTATGCTTTGCTACGGGGCCCTAGTCTGGTGGCCCAGAACCAGGCTGGTAACAGCGGCATCCTCCCTGCACCGAATTCAGAGACTTGTCTGTCTGTCTGTGACCGGAGTGATGCGAACGGCTCCCACTGCGGCGCTTGAGTCCCTTCTCTGCCTCCCTCCACTTGATCTTCATGTGCAGGAGATGGCGGTTAGGGCCGCTCTTAGACTACGCAGCTGGCGGCTATGGAGTGGCGGGCGAGGAGCTGTTGGCCACATGCGGATTTTGGATGGCTACCTCGAGGAGGTGCCCCTTCTGCATCTGGAGCCCGACAGAATTCCCCCCGTATATATATTCAATAGGAAGTTCGACATCCTCTCCTTTTTCTCTTTGGCCGCTTCCGACTCGGGCTCCAGTCTCGCTGCTCTTGCCCATCTCCCTCTCACTCCCACTATCACTATACTCGTCACTCCCACTACCACTACCACTATTTTGCTCGTTTAGGCTTGAGAAATTGCTTGGTCCTGCTACCGGGCCCTGCGACCTAGTCAGGGGGACATCGGTTCTTTCCACCACCACCACGTTCCCCTTGCCACCTTTCTTGCTTCTACATCTGGGCATGTTTCGTCAATCTTGTTTGTTCTGTTCGGAATACGTAATAATCACTTTTAGTTATGCCTTAATGTCAGCTACCCTCCGCCTTATATAGATAAAAGTGCTCTCTTTTTGCGTTGGTACGCAAGCTGGTAGATAATCCGATAACCGGTGGCCAAATCGGCCACATACAGGTAAGCAATTTATTTATTTTACTTTACTTTTATTTCTTATTTTAGTTTTTAGTTTTATTTTCATTTCACTTTTATTCATTTTGTGCTGCATAAGGAACCAGAGGGCTGATCCAACCCCAACCCACAAGGCTCCTGATGTGGACTCGGACCCCATGATTCGCCCTGGGATAGAAGCTCCCGGAGGAGCCCAAGTCTGGTGGGGAAGGAAAGAGCTCATCCGTTCTCTTTCAGACATGTGTACCAGGGGGTGACAATCAAATCCCCGGAACGGCGGAGACCCACTGTGGAAGTGAACGCCCGATAAGGGAACAATTTCCCTTGGCCCCCTCCGCCGGAAAGGGGACAAGAGAGGAACCTAAAATGGGGTGGCAACCGCACTACCTGGAGCCAGCTAACCCAACTCTCTTTCTTACAGACTTCAGATAGTAAGGAAGGCTGACCAACTCACCGAACTGATTGTTGTCCCCTAACAGACGACCCGCACCACTGCACTCTCTGAACTGGGGTACGGGAAGCTACTAGGGAGTACACGAACAGGAAGGGAGAGAGGCGAAGCCTGACCTGAAGTGCAGAAATGGCAAGCTCTAAGACTTGGACCAAGTCCCCGGACCTAGTTGTTGACCCCAGAACCGGAGACCATGCACTCCTGCACTCTGAACTGGATGGCAAGGGAAAAACAAATCTGGAAGCGCACGACCAGCAAGGGGACGAGAGAAGAGTCTGCCCTACGGCTACCGCGACTTACGTGGCAAAGGGGTCAGTCGCAGCAAGCCATAAGTGAACGCCATGCGAGGAAGATCGACAAGTGTGCTCCCCTTGGGGACATACCAAAGATCAGCCGAGAGCCGCGATAGGCATGAGCATGAGTGGAACCTGTGACAAACTGCGAATGGCGGCTATGCCCCTTCTATACTTGTTTAATTATTTACTTTTATATTATATAATTATTAACTAACCCTTTTCGCAGAAGTGTACCAGGGGGCAACAATCAAACCCCGATACCAGTCGTTAACCCCGGAGCCGGATACCATATCACTGCCCTCTCTGAACTGGGATATGGGTAAAACAAATCTGGGAGCGTAAGACTAAATTCGGGGCGAGAAAGGGGCCCAAACGGATTGGCAATCCACACTCCCTGGAGCTAATAAAAGGAACCTTAGACCACAGTCTTCGTGATTGTCCCAAATCTCTGACGTAAGTCGGAGAAGGAAGGGAACCCTAGACCACAGTCTTCGTGATTGTCCTAAATCTCGGACGTACGTCAAAGAAGGAAGGGAACCTTAGACCACGGTCTACGCTATTGTCCCAAATCTCTGACGCACGCTGGAGAAGGAAGGGAACCTCAGACCACAGTCTACGTGATTGTCCCAAATCTCTGACGTAAGTTAGAGAAGGAAGGGAACCTTAGACCGCAGTCTCCGCGATTGTCCCAAATACCTGACATACGTTAAAGAAGGAAGGGAACCTTAGACCACAGTCTTCGCGATTGTCCCAAATTCTGACGTAAGTTGGGGAAGGAAGAGAACCTTAGGCCGCAGTTTACGTGATTGTCCCAAAACTCTGACGCATGTTGGAGAAGGAAGGGAACCTTAGACTGGCGGGTCTTCGTGATTGTCTCATGCATACCAGTAGGGCCGTGGCCTAACCGCCCTCCCATAAGGGCTTAGCGCCCCTTAGTGCACTGGTGCTATCTCGAATTGCGGACGAGATTAAGAGGGTTCAGTCTTATACTCTCCGATCTGCTCTTAGGAACAGTAGGAAAACACAAGACTACTACGGGAGGGGGGGAGCCCTAGTGGCTTGCCACTACCCCCCCAGGTGAGGTTAGCCTCGTAGTGGTTGAGGTTATGAGTCATATGCTAGACTAAGTGGGACCCCTGGAGGAAGGATACTGGCGAAAGCAGGTAACACCCCTACCGGGAAATGTCCTGCCGCGCGGGAGAGGCGTAGCAATCCTATCCAGCCCCGGCCGCGTTAGCCGGGAGGGTATCAGGAAAGTGTACCCGGCCCTCACTTAGGGTATCGAGGACCGTAATCCGAGATGAATAAGTAGAACCGGACGGGCATAGTACGCTTGCGTGCGCTATAACTGCCCGTTGAACGCTCCGCCCAGTCCGACGAAAGGGCCCTAGTCGCAACAGCTCACGCACCGCGGCTAGGGGCGGACCCTCGCCCCATGGGGGGCCGTGCTAGGGTATGGTTTACCGAAGACTTAGCAACGTTAAATATAAAGCAGAATGGTTGTTGAATCCAACAGAGACCTGTGAGTATGACATCCGTCTATTCTCAGATGGCTCCAAAAACGATGTGGGTTCAGGAGGCAGGAATATTTTCTGCCGAACTCGACCTAAACATAAGCATACCGCTGGGTAAACATATATCAGTCTTCCAGACGGAATTAGTTGGTATATTACACTGCGCACGAATAATCGAGGAAAAAGTATCCGTGATAAAATATCCAGATATCCACAGAAGTAGGGCGGCTCTCCTGGCACTCAGGAGCCAAAAGGTCACCTCTGGTCTGGTGCTCGAATGTATTCGGGCACTAAATGAGATATCAACTTCAAACAGTCTCTCCCTTAGTTGGGTTAAGGGACACCAAGGCAACGAGGGCAACGAAAAGGCAGACGAGCTGGCAAGAAACGGCACAAACAGCCTTCCCTGCGGCCCTGAGCCGATGATAATGCCAGCTGTCAAATTCCTTAACAACCTTCTGAAACAGTATACCCTAAACCTGCACTCCAGCAGGTGGGCAAATGAAACCGAATGTAGACAGGCGAGGGCTGCGATAAGAACACCCTCAAATAAACATTCTAAATATTACTTGAAACTGTCCAGAGTCAATCTACGGACAATTGCAGGGATCTTGACTGGACACTGCAAGTTAAACAAACACCTCAACACAATGGGAATCGTAGATAGCCCTACATGTCGAGGTTGCAACGAAACGGACGAAACAGCTGAGCATGTGCTATGTCACTGCCCAGCTCTGGCGTCGAAAAGAGGTGCCATGTTAGGGGACTTCTGGCCTGATATGGCCAGAATTAGTGACACCCACCCGCTAGAATCCTTGAGTTTGCCTTATCGGTGGGTTGGCTCGAGGAGTGACGGGGAGGGGGGCGCTATAACGGAGGTAGTACAATGGGCCCGGTTTAGCGGCCTAAGTGCGTGGGAGCTTGCTCCTGCCTCCTACCTAAAATCCAGAATCCAGAATCCAGAAGGTGCTAATTTTTTCTGCAATTATAGAAATAGGCCAGCATGATATCTTCATTAACTCCAATTACATGTCGCTGCTTACTCCATTCATTAAATTGATGAAATTCTTTATCGTAGTAAATTTTTGACTTTTTTGGAATTAAATCCTTACATGCTGCTTGCGCTTCTTTCTCAACTTCTTGAGGAATATAAATATTTTGTTGTAATTCAACCATTTCTAATGAATTTGTTGACAATATTGATTTGTTTTAATTCGTTTACTATAGTAACTTCACACGGCATTCTACTACACGGCAGACTACTTATTAAATTTTTTTAAAATTTGATTTACATACTACATAAATTTAAATTTGACAATTTAAAACGTCAAATTTAAAATTTTTGAAATCGTTATATGAGGTATTGGATAAAATCTTGTATGGCACTCGTGTGTTAAGTTACATAAGTCACTTGAGAAAATTAGCCCACTCGCCCTACGGGCTCGCGGGCTAACATTTTCTCGCGTGACTTATTTGTAACATAACACACTAGTACCATAAATAGCTATTATCCTGGATTGTTGAAGTTAGCTGTTGGTTTTTATTTGACATAAAACTGTTAAAACTGAATTATTCACTTTTTGCTAAAAGTAATAATCAAAATTGGAACATTGCACTGAGCATGTCTACTTGCAACCTCAAATTAGCCACTGGCATTTGCAGTATAAATTTTCAATTAAATTTACATCTAAATTTGTAAGTTCATCTTACTGTTGATTGTATTATTCAAACATGATGCCCTGCACTTTGTATTTTTCTTCGAACGACTAAATAATGTTTGGAAATCTCATTGAAGA
>JARFIX010000231.1:0-150000 GCA_036346125.1 Lycocerus yunnanus
CCGAAAGACTTTGAAGCGAGTTTTGGACGAATTTCTGACGATTTGCCAGCCCCAGGAGTTTTTCCGAACTTTACATGGTTCAATGCGTCGATATAACTATATGTAAGAAAACGGCAAACGAAGATTTGAAGATTTTTAGAAAAAAACGTAAGGTTGCCCTTTAAAATTTTCATACTTTATTGTAGTCCAAAAATAAAAATTGAAAAATGCCAACTTTTTTTATTGCTGCTATGTTTTTCGATGATATAAGTGCAATTTTTTTAACATCCATTTATTTATTTTACAATCTGTACATTTAGGGTACAATAGGTAAAAGTTTTGGCTGTTAGTGGCATGATTGGTGATCTGTCCAGCGACAGTTTCCAACTACAATAATTATTCAACACGAATACTCAGAAACCAACTATGTAGAACACCTAATGTCAAACAATATGTCAATCAATTAAATTAAATCGAATAAATCTTGCAATGATGTCTTTTGAGCCTTCTTTTTGGGTTGGTAATGGTGAAGAATAAGATTTGGGCCAGATTGTTTGGGTGTTCGGACAATCTGTGGTAGTACTTACAAGGAGAGACCGGCAATTTCCCCTCACTGAATTGATCCATTTTTATTGTGCGTGTAGGTCTTGTATTGGACTTGTGCAAGTATAAGGGCACGCTTCTTTGCCAATTTCGAGAAAATTGAATTTGAATAATTATATATTACTCAGGAACTGCATAAAAATTAACATAAATTAGGTAAGTTGTTAATGGATTGCGTAAGATTGCAAAAAAATTAAAACATATGCAAAGTGTACTGGAATTGCATCCAGCTCCTGCCAATTTTTTTTTATTTATTTGATTATTAATTCCTCCAGTATAATATGTCATCGTTTTCAAGAAAACCAAAGCGCTATAATAAACCCTACTAATAATCTCTAAACATTGAATGTTTTAACTTTCAGCAGTGAGGCATTGGAGGGTGTTCCACACTCCCCGGTTTGTGTAGTTTATTTTTTATTCGTAATAAATTGAAGATATCGGCATAACCGATCTAGAAAAAATTTCTAGAAAAACTAATTAATTCTAACTTTAACAAGTCACACTCAAGTAGGTAATATCCCAAGTGTTTGATGGGGTTATAATAAAATTAAAATGCACTCCACTTGCTTTTTAGAGTTTTTATTGGTGACGCGTTTCGGCTTTTGGCCATCATCAAACCAAAATGTCAAAATTAAAAATACAAAAGATTCGTCAAACATATCAACCATTGTTCTCTGAAATTACTAAACACCAACAAAACAAAAACTCCTCATCAAATTTTTGATTATCCCCTTTAAAACAGGAAAACGTTCACAACCTCCTCGTTTCTCGAAAATTATATGATTTTATAATTTTATATAATTAAATATAATTTTCATATAATTTTCGAGAAACAGGAGGTTGTGAACGTTTTCCTTTAAAGGGATAATACAAAATTTGATGAGAGTTTTTTTTGTTGTTTGTTAGTATTCAAACAATGGTTGATAGTTTGACGAATCTTGAATTTTGACAGTTATTGGCCCAAAAGGAGTTCCTAAAAGGACACAGTCTGAAAAAGAAGATATAATTACCAAAATATAAAAAATTGTGAGACCGGGGGTCTGGGGTGTGGAGCACCCCAGGATCACTCAAACTGTGATAGATAAATTTACAAACTTATGGTTATCAGTATTAAGCGATAATAGTGAAAGTTTTAGCACAAAAATATAAAGCAGTGACCAAGAATCGGGGGATTATGAATTCCCAAAATCTATATATATAAAAATGGATGTATGTGTGTGTGTGTGTGTGTGTGTGTGTGTGTGTGTTTGTTCCTTATAGACTCCTAGACCGTTCGACCGATCCCAACCAAATTTTGCACAGTTACTCTCTAGGACCCTAAAGAGGTTTTCCGCTAAAAACCGGGACCGAAAAGCTTAATTTAAAAAAAAAGTGAAAAATTGCGGACGCGCATGAATGGAACGAGATTCCCATCGCCAATACCTGTAATTGATATATTATGGTAATTTTACGTTGGTATATTCACATTCAGTACCTACACTATTATAAGTGATTTCATTTCGTAAAAATAAATCAAGTTATAGCAACCAAAGGACAACGGGAAGCAAGACTGGAAACCGTTCTGAAATACTGGAGAAGAAAAGCTCGGGTAAAGCAACCCTGCAAAATCAAAATACTTCAGACAAAGGCAAAGTATTTTATTTTAATGAGACCCAGGCGAAGCCGGGTATCCAGCTATATACTATGTATGTGCAGCTGTAACAAATATTGCGTTATATTGGACTTTTGACTGCAAATATTTTTATTTTTAAACTTTTAACATTTTACTGTTCACTTAAAAATGTATGATTAAATATAATAATAGACCATACAGAGTGAATTTAAAATTATTCCCAACAGTGCGGCCTTCAGGCCCACAACCTGGTCAGCTAGTAATATATAATCGTTCTCAGGAAAACCAAAGCGCTATAATAAACCCTACTCATATATAATCTGTAAACATTGAATGTTTTGCCTTGACACCCTCCAGTCCCTCACTGCTGAAGGTAAAACATTCAATGTTTACAGATTATGAGTAGGGTTTATTCGATCATAGTACCTTTCATATATGTTTTTATTTTTTTTTGCAATCTTACGCAATTCCATTAACAATTTACCAAATTTATGTTAATTTTTATGCAGTCCATCAGTAATATATAATTATTCAAATTCAATTTTCTTGAAATTGGCAAAGAAGCGTGCCCTTATACTTGCACCTGTTGAAGTACAATACAAGACCTGCATGCACAATGAAAATGGATGAATTCAGTGAGAGGAAGTTGCCGGTTCCCCTTGTTAGTGCTGGATGCTTGTATTTCTTCTTGAACCGATTTTACCTGGAGTTTTCGATGAATGGACTTGTTTGTGATATACCATGGGGCGTTACAGATTTTCCCTAACGTTTTAGACTGAAATCATTGTAATATATCGATGTTGGAATTACTGGCTGTGCCCCAAAGTTGGATGCCATAAGTCCAGATGGGTTTGATGATGGCTTTATATAAAAAAAAGTTTATTTTCCATTCTTAACTGAGAATTCTGGCCAATTGGTCAGTTTAGTTTGTGTGGCTGAATGCCAAGCTGTTTGCGTTTGCTCAATAATATGTGTTTCTTGTAGGTAAGTCTACGGTTTAGATGCTTATTATCTTCAGCTTATGGGAGAACGTTTCCATTCAGGGTTACAGTCGGGCAAGTTTCTCTACGCGTTGTGAAAGTGACATGGACAGATTTTCTTTCGTTCGCCTAATTCTCCACATTTTCATCCATTTTTGGATGCTCTCTAAATTTGATTGTAGCATATCGGAGGCAATGGATGGGTCTGTATGTGAAGTCATCACAGCAGTGTCATCGGCAAAGGTGGCCACCAAGGCATTTGGTGAGGCAGGAAAGTCTGCCGTAAATAAAATATACATAATTGGACTCAGCACGCCACCTTGTGGGACACCAGAATTGCTTGGAGTAAGTGCAAAGCATTCGTTCTGGATTTTACTTGAAAAAATCTTTCTGTTAGGTAAGATTTGATTATGTGGTAGTAGGTTGACGACAATTGTCGCTTTATTTTGTACAGGAGACCAACGTGCCAGTTGGAGGTCGAATGCCTGGGTCACGTCGATGAAGGCGGCTGAACAAAATTTTTTCTTTTAAATTCTCTCTTATTAGGTTTGCGACTCGGTGAATTTGTTCGATGGTGGCATGTCGATGACGAAAACAAAACTGTTGGTCCGGGATGAGGTGTCTTTCCAGCAGAATGGGCTGGAGTCGTTTGAGCAACAATCTTGAGCATTGTTTCCATTCTCTCTATGACTTTCATCATCATTTTTCCAGACTCCTATTGTGATCTTGGTCTCTATTGGGGATACCGTGCAGTGTGATGTTAGTAGTTTGGGGTTGCTGGTTGTCGTTCCAAACTGCTTGGTTAAAGAGGGTCGAATTGCTGCGATACGTGAAGAATCTGGGTCTGATGGTGCATTGGTATTTGCCTTGTAGATTATGTTGTTTTCTTGTAATTGAGATTGAGCTGATTGGGTGTTTTGTTTGGGACGAAGCGGGGAGTATTTTTATTCCGGATCTCTTTGTATATTTGGCACCCTTCATATATTTTCTATAATTTTTTATTGCTGCTAATGTATTTCGATGGTATAAGTGCAATCACATAGTAATAATTCACGGTACTAAGCTATTTTACGGTTTATCATGCTCTAAAGTGAAACTGTTCGATTTTCCTCTCGAAAGACTTTGTAGCGAGTTTTAGACGATTTGCCAGCCCCAGGAACTTTTTCGAACTCTACACGGTCCAATACGTCGATATACGTGCAATTCAAATCACTTAAAGTACTTCAATTACCCAAAGTATTTCAATTACTCCAAAGTACTTGAAATACTTTTAAAATACTTGAAATACTTTTAAAGTACTTCAGACTACTTCAAGTACTTAGTACTTAAAATACTTGAAATAGGTACTTTAATAGTATTTCAAGTACTCAAATTTTAAACCCAATTATCAAATACACAAATTCTTCAATATTTCAAATACCAAATACTTATACATTATACATATTTTATATGTATTTTTATATAAAAACTAAATACTAATTTTTTCTTTCACACGTGATCCTAGCCAGTCTAATACTATGTAACATTTTATTTTGAAGACCTGGTATATATTTAGAAAAGATAAGATAGGGAGGCAGGTGGGAAAAGTTGAGGTTGGAGAGAATTGTAGAATTTTGATTATCGAGTGAAAGGAAATTTATACAGAACTGCCAGGCTTTTTTTCATAAATGTTTAGTGGTTGAAATCAATTGCAATTTGGGGTTTTTGTACAATATTTTGAAGAGCTTTTCTTCTGCAGAGGAAGGTATGATATTTTTTAGTAATTGTTCCTTATTTATTCTCTTGGTGTTTGAAGGCTCATAAGTTTAGATTTCAACTACACACCTATTCAAATTTGGAATTAGTTAATTCATTAATCAAGGAAAATATTGTTGCGGTTTGTGGTAAGTCTTCACGTCTTTGATTATGAGAAATTGTATGATGTATGATGAAATTTTCGGAATAGTATTCAAGTTTGAACCACGAAAAAATGAATAAAAAAAGTAAGCGTTGCGTAATTATTAATGTCTGCAGGCCTGGGTTACCGGACATGATTTATGTTATTCTGTTTTTTTTATGTACTACAGGTAGGTTTGAGTGATTGAGCACGTGCATTATATTTTCCCGTTTTTTTATTTAATAATAGCGGGTGGCACCCAGTAATTTTGCGCATTATTTCCCTTGCCCATACCCAGCTATTTTGAGTTGGCGGTGCTGTGATCTTAAAACTAAAGAAGAGGTTACAACTAAATACTTCATAGAAGTATTTCAAATACCAAGTACTTTACAGTAGTTTCAAAAGTACTTCAATTACTTTTGAGTATTTGAAGTACTTCGTCCAATTACTTTAAATACTTTCAGCTCTGGCTTTACCTGAGTGTATACATGAAAGGACTAACTTACTCTCTTATCTATGCTAACCAGGTCGAACTGAGTTAGTCGAACTAACGGCTGCATGTAAATGGGGTATGTAATAGAAAGGATTTAAGGTACTAAGCTATTTTGAAAAAACGTAAGGTTTGAAATTTTCAATCTTCTTGAAAAGTAGAAACCGACGCGACAGTACATATTAATGTATATTTTACTAAAACCTATGTGAACTTGAACACAAGTTTCTCATGTACATTATGCGAAATGGTTTGTCACATTTCTGGACGGTATTTGTTCGTTAATCTAGTACCAAGCTTTAGCGAAAAGTGTGATTTTATTCTTGCGATTCTGATTGTTACATAAATTAAAAATCTTTTGAAAATTACGTTTTAATTATTAGGCAAATAGCTAACGATGGATGTAAACAAAATTTGAAGGACCGCTTTTAATAACAATATTGCAAGGACCATAATGGAATGTGCTTGCTACTATTCCAAAATACTGCGATAAACTTTAATACCGTGCGAAAGTGGTTCATTTAGTGCTTTTCAAATTGTTTGTTTTGCATATTTAAGCTGGAAGTGCAAGTGAATTAGTAGGCAGAATTGTTAAGCGAAAACTTTGACAGACAAAATAAAATTTAATGAGAAAGATTGTTCATCGAGTAAAATTTAATTGAATTAAAGTTATTTTGTGCCGTTTCAGCCAGGATGCTTAAATTGACTCTAGTATCAAGATGCACAATATTTCATATATTATAAATTTAAAACAAAATTTTCTTAGGAATGAAACAAACATCCCGATTCGGTTCGTAGCAAAAACTGAATATTTGTAAATCGATTCGATAGCTTTCGATCAAAGATCTAAATTCGACACCGAGTAAAATCTCCTGCGGATTACGGTTACTCCCCTGCTATTAGAAACGGGAACAAATTATTTTTCTGAGTGTAGAACTTTCGGGTTTTAGACAGATAACATTGATTGAATTTCTATACCATTTAATTATTTTTCATCATATACCCTTGTCGAATGCTCTAATTGACTACTTATTCAAATTTCATCAAATAAATCAAGTTATGAAAATGTGGTTATCAGAGATTCATTGGTTTTTGTCGATGTTGCAAAAATAGTCTATAAATATTTACAAACCCTTATACTATAAATTTATAAGAAATAGAATAATTAAATTTAATCCAGAGACGGTGGTACTCTTCCGACATCGATAATATTTTTTACTCGAAAAAATTAATCCACATCTTTATTTACCTCCGTGTCTCTTTCGACCTCCTTATCTGGATCATAACCGGGATAATGAAAATTTCCATCGTATTCTGTGCAATATTCTTCAACCGGTGGTGGCTCATTATTTTCCTGGATAATCTTTTGGGCAACCTCTTCGGTCATTCTTTCCTTGAAAAGCAATCGTCGTCTGCCTTAAATAAATAATCAAGGTTTTAATTTAAAAATTTAATATTATATTATGTAGTACCCACAAAATTTGTTTGATACCAAGCTGGACTATTGTTTTTGCACATTAAAATTTCATAGTTCGGTAAGAAAATAATCGACAAAGATAAACATTTTCTCTAACTTTTGCAAGGAATATTGATAAGTTAATAAAAATATGTAGGTGGAGGAGGTAGGTAGGTAGGTACTTGAAATTTCCCGGCAATAAAAACTTTCATCTCTATTGCTACTCTGTTAAGGTATTTCGATGATTTATTGAAGCAAAAGTTGGCAGTTTGTCAGATAACAACATAAAAAGTTTACTCAGCTTACCTTTGGAATATTAAATTAATGCATCTAATAACTTTTAATGAAAAATAAACTTGGCATTGTTTTACCATTAAGTAGGCCCTTATTATTTTAAAAGGAAAATCAAGTTAAATCGACAAACGAAAGCTGTTTAAAGTGTAACCAAAGAAAAAGTATAATTCGAGATGTTTGGAGAAATATTGACTTTTCCAACTTACTTTATTATTTTTAAGAGGAAACTTTTTAAATGAATGGACATGGTTTGATAACCTCCTTGGGGATCTTGCGAGTAATTTAAAAAAATTCCTACGTCACGTCCAGATTAAATTACAAAATTGTAATTTAATATTTTAATCGTTAATTTTCCGAAGAGTTACAATGTAAAATGGGCCGAAATTACTAATAGAAACAAAAGTTGTAAGTAGTAAACAGGTCACTGATTTCGTAACGTTCAATTTTGTACAAGAGTCGTGATTACGCCAACTTATAATTAAACCAACAACAAAGGCGTAGAGCTACCGTTCGCAAAACACTTTCCACCAAATGAACACATTCTCTCAAGTTAGTTGCGATAGAATTCATGTACTTGCAGTTATCTTCAAAATACCAATAAAAGGATAATTGGAAAAAGTTTACAAGTTTTAATGTCTCGTTGCTGTTTTGGCAGGTTGATTTATTTTGCAGCGATTCTAATTCATTACTGCACCCTTGTCGCTAAGTAAAAGTTTATACATTTGCGTGCATTATTTAAGGCTTCACATTTGAAAATCTCGTACAATTCAATTTTGTAATACATTAAAGTTGGGCGATGCAGCAACTATCTTTAATCACAAATGCCAGATGGCGTGGCGAAACAAACCATTCTAATTTAATCAATCGTCTTATCTTTCTTTTACCACACAACTAAAATTCGTTTATCGGAGAGCAAACTTTCCATTTTATTCGTGACTATGATGACAAAAACAAGAAATAACAATATCGAAAGAGCAGTCCTACCTTACAATTTTTTTAGATCCGTTCCTGAATTTGTACTTCTTAAATCTTCTTTTTAACAACGGTTTCTGATATTTAATTTTTTTATTACGGAAATCAATAAGGAAATGCGAATTTTAGTATGTAAAAAATTGTCTTCTTTTCATCTCGAAATTCTTGACGAGAGATCGCAAACGCCAAGAACAATAACCCGTAATCCAGTGCTTAAATGAAGGAGCTGTTCAAATGTTTACATAACAAAAAACTGTAATACTTTATTCTCTTCTTGAGAAGAGATTAATCTTTCTGTTGTCCCTTTTATATTTACCTGAAAGTCGACAGTAAAATCCTTGTATGTAATGGAGAAATCTTAAAATACGAGTGTGAGGGTGATTGTTATTGATTTGCTTTTTTCGAGGTAATTTTCACGGAAAACAGGGGGTTTGCTTGTCACGTGTAAACTTCTAGCGGGTTTAATTTGTCGCTGCGGTTTATACTCAGCGAGGCTCTCAGCCTCACACTTAGCAAATATTTGATCTGAAAAGCAACATTTGTTTGTCTGTGGTTTCCTACTTAGTGAATAATGCGGATATTTATGCGATTTGACCTCCTGCTTCGTAATTCGCGGTGGCAAAGAAAATCTATTTTACCAAGAAATCAAACGCGGATTAGACATTATTGAATCCATGGAAGAAATAATAATTTAATTATTAGTTTTGACATATAAAAAACTAAAATTATTACTAATTAATAGGTCGATACCACCGAATCTCGTCAGGCGTTTTTATATACTTTGCTTCGTTGTAGCCGTCTTACTTTGAAAAACCTTATTCCTTACCTTGATATAAAAACGCCTGACCAAATTGGGTGTTGTAGAGCTCTTAAGCTTGCACGTTTCTCTTGTTCAGCGTTTCCTCTTTGGATAGATGATACATTAAATTTTAAATTAAATTCCCTTTATTATTTTTTTTAGATTATCAAAAATTGCCCAGCAGAAAATGTGAGATTACAGTGACAATTTTGAAATCGTGCAGGAACTTAAGGGTGGCTTTGTCACAAATTAGTTATATCTACATGGGGGAAAAACATCCCTACAAATTAACTCAGCCTTTAAGCTCATTATCCGTTTTATTCCTTACTAATAACACTGGCCTGCTTCAATTTCCATGTTCATGAATTAGCGATAATTGACATATTCATTTATTCTTAGGGGTGGGATATTCGGTACGTTTGAAATCATGCTCCTTTCAAAAACTACTGAATGGATTTACTTTAAATTCCAAAACTACGATGATACGTAATAATAATGTAAAACACTGTAAATTTTTACAAGAAGTAAAATATAAGTTTTACGGCGTTCTTTTAGGTTTAAAAACAATAATTTTATCAGATTTCTAATTTTTCCCATCACGTCTTGGTAATTTTTCTTTTCTAATTTTTTTACTTATTTAGATTTAAAGGCTAGTACGCAAACAACTACAACCTTGAGCTGTCGATAATTTAATAATAAGTTAGTATACAGTGATAATCACAACTAATTTATCATGGGTCATACCTATTAGTCATATCCTGTTGCATTTAAAACTTTCGTTTTCGTTAATTAAACAACTACATCATATCCTATTACCCTTAGTAAAATTTTCACAACATAGTAGAAAAATTCAACAATATATGTATAGACAAATTCCCAAGTTTTTTTCAATTTGGTGATTTTCAAAGATAATTTTTATTTATGTACATATGCATATAGGTTTAAAAATAACTTCGCTGTTAGTTGGGCCCCGTATTATCTTTAATTACGTAGTATCTGATACACCAACCATATGGAAGCTTCAAGTTAATTTAACACCAATACCAGGCAAGAATTACAATGATAAAGACTGCCATTACGCTTTCCGATTTAAAGGCTTCCACAGTGAATAATGTTTTGAAGTGCATCGAGGGTTTCAAAATGTCGATAAGGTTGACTTATCAAATTATTAAAAAAGCAAATTTCAAGGTTGAATTTCTTCCTCTTAAAGAATATTTAAATAATTACCGACTAGTGGACGTTCATCGTGTTCCGGAACCAAGTAGGATTCTTTCATGCTGGAACAAATCATCCCACGGGCTTCTTCATTAGAACCATCTCTTATGAGCCAATATTTACTGTGACCTTTAAACTTTTCTTTCCAACATGTTTCCGGAATTCGATCATCTTTTTCTTCGTTCATGTTTGAAATAATTTTTATAAAAACTACCAAATTTGACGTAGATGTATTAAACTGTCAGTAACATAAAAATTGAATAAACAAATTTGCGTTGCCGAGCAACGACTCCATCCATTTTATTGCTTGTAATCAGGCATAGGCGTCGACGAGTATTTTCTGAGGCAAATTGAATTTTAGTATTAGAAATTTTTCTTTAGTTTGCAGTACGAATACTGCTCAAAGTGCCAGATACTCTGAAATTATGCATTCAACTACCATAAGAATGAATAAAAGGGTTTAAGGGATCATCTCTATATATATTCCTAAATTTACCCAGAATAAATAATGGAATATTGTACAACTGACAGTGACAGACTGCAGACAGTAGTGTTCAGATCGAGTTGTAAGAGCTTGCAAGAACCAATGTAATTAAAGTATGTACAGTGGTACCGAAAGGTATACGAATACCTCTAGTCACTAACAAATTGGCTCACAATCAAAATTTTGAACATATTTTGATTACATTCTTTATTTTAATTAGTTCTTGCAACACAATGCAACTCTATCTGAATGAGGCTTTAGAATGAAATTTTTCTTAAAGAGGAAAAATGTCGTCAACAGATGAAGCGTCAATAGAAAATCAAAACCTACAAAGAAATCAAAATATTGCCGTTATAATCTTGAAATTCTAAAATTACACTTTGTGTCTAGTAAAGCATGGAACGGCATACTTTTATACGGTTTACTACATAGAGAAAATTTAAGGTAGAAAGCTATTTTGTTTATTAGGACCATTTAAAGTGACAACATTCGATTTCACCCCCGAAACATTTTGAAGCAACGTTTGAGCTACTTTCTGCCGTTTGCCCCACCTCAGGGAGCATTTTCTGAACTCTCCACGTTCCCCTGCGTCGATTTTACTAATAAAATAGCCATCAAAAATTTTGAGATTTTTGAAAAATCAAAGGTTTGAAATTTTCGTGCTTTTGTAGACGAAAAAAGTTGAATTAAAGTCGCTTTCTCGATTGCTGCTAATCTATTTCGATGTTATAAGCGCATCCGCATAGAAAAATTCAGTGTAAAAGCTATTTTGCTTATTAGGAACCTTTAAGGTAGTTGCAGCGATCTAGTCTAGTTTTTGAGTGACTAATGCATAAAATATTGTTATTAATGCTTTAAAAATTGTTATAATGGTATTGCTAGTTATAATATTAAAAACGAATGTGTGAGGATTAAGAATCGATTGTTTTATTTCAACATATCGATTTATTCAAGAATTTACAATAACTCATTTGACTCACGGATCATATACGATGTTTCAATTTGGCAGCGCCGCAATTAGTTATAATATAAATTATTAATCTAGCACTCTTTTTTTAAATTAAATAATCAAACGTCAAATATATTTAAATAATATTTTGTGCTCACGTGGGCAATTTATTACAACATGAAATTTTTATCAACACCGTAACCCTACACATTTTGCAATCAATTCCAAAAAGTACGCTTTTGGAAAACTCAAGTCTTTTCATAATTATAGTTTGTGTAGAAAATAATTATTGATAATAGGCTCATGGCGTGATTATCTAGCGTCCGTCTTCATACACACGTGATGGTTGGATCGAATCCCACGATTTTAAGTTTTTTTCTATTTTAATTAATTTTTATTTTTTCAAAAAAATTCATTTTTATTTTTTTATTAAAATTAGTAATAAAACTTTTCATTGAAAATATTTTCTTCGAGTGCCATACAGTTATAATAATGCATAGACAATCAACATGGCCAAAGTCAGGCTGACGGTTGGTTTCTTGTTGCCTTCCCCATAGTCCACAGATTGACACGCCGTAAAGGAAGTTTAGCATTTTTTGAGTGCACAATAACTGGCTGAAGAATTAGAAGAAGCGATTATTATCAACTGACAAAATTTATCTCTTAAACAAATAGATTTTTCTATTTTATTTGCACCATACGAAAATTATACCGTAATAACATTGCACCAAACCTTCTTTCTTATTTTCCATCGAATGGCCGCATTTTGAACGATGTTTGTCCGCCAAATTGATTTATATATCATTTGAAATAGAAAATAAACCTTCTTCTTCTTCTTTTCAGGGTTTACGCTTTATTGTCTGTTCCGACTTTATAAGTTCCGCCATCGTTTATTTTAGAAAATAAACCCAACTTTTAAAATTGACACTGACATAAAACTTTTTTAATTTATGCGACGATGCCAAACTTATACGGTTTTCAGAAACCAAATTGCATCATATTCAAAATTATTTACGGACAAACCAGATGGTGAAAATTTTAATTTTTTTTTGGCATTTTGTAAGATATTATCCTACACGTAGACTAATTTTATGCGTCTGGCATGGATTTAACTATTTTATTTTACGGAAATTCTAAACTTTACTGAGTTCTATGCTTTTGCATGTTAAATTCGAAAATTTTAAATCCGATTATCTCCCAAGGTACACGGTCAATCTTTTCAAATTTGTTTTACAATTATGATAAATCATTAACTTTATATCTTGTAATTTTCATATTTTGACTTGGATTCGAGAAAATGCCAATGGAGCGCTGCAACCACCTTAAAGTGACAACATTCGATATCACCCCGAAACAATTTTAAACAAATTTTGCACTATTTCCTGAGTTTGCCCCACTCAGAGCATTTTCTGAACTCTCCACGTTCCCCTGCGTCGATTTTACTAATAAAATAGCCATCAAAAATTTTGAGATTTTTGGAAAAAAATCAAAGGTTAACCCCTTTGAAATTTTCGTGCTTTTTTGTAGTCGAAAAAAAAAAGTTGAATTAAACTCGCCTTTTCGATTGCTGCTAATCTATTTCGATGATATAAGTGCATTCGCATAGAAAGAATTCACGGTAAAAAGCTATTTTTCTTATTAGGAGCCTTTAAAGTGACAACATTCGATTTCACCCCCAAAATACTTTGAAGCAACGTTTGAGCTACTTTCCGACGTTTGCCCCACCTCAGGGAGCATTTTCTGAACTCTCCACGTTCCCCTGCGTCGATTTTACTAATAAAATAGCCATCAAAAATTTTGAGATTTTTGGAAAAAAATCAAAGGTTAACCCCTTTGAAATTTTCGTGCTTTTTTGTAGTCGAAAAAAAAAAGTTGAATTAAACTCGCCTTTTCGATTGCTGCTAATCTATTTCGATGATATAAGTGCATTCGCATAGAAAGAATTCACGGTAAAAAGCTATTTTGGTTAATTTGGAGCTTTAAAGTGAAACATTCGATTTCACCCCGAAACACTTTGAAGCAACTTTTGAGCTACTTCCTGACGTTTGCCCCACCTCAGGGCATTTTCTGAACTCCCACGTTCCCCTGCGTCGATTTTACTAATAAAATCGCCATCAAAAATTTTGAGATTTTTGGAAAAAAATCAAAGGTTAACCCCTTTGAAATTTTCGTGCTTTTTTGTAGTCGAAAAAAAAAAGTTGAATTAAACTCGCCTTTTCGATTGCTGCTAATCTATTTCGATGATATAAGTGCATTCGCATAGAAAGAATTCACGGTAAAAGCTATTTTGGTTAATTAGGAGCTTTAAAGTGAAACATTCGATTTCACCCCGAAACACTTTGAAGCAACTTTTGAGCTACTTCCTGACGTTTGCCCCACCTCAGGGCATTTTCTGAACTCCCACGTTCCCCCGCGTCGATTTTACTAATAAAACGCCATCAAAATTTTGAGATTTTGAAAAAAATCAAAGGTTAACCCTTTGAAATTTTCGTGCTTTTTTGTAGTCGAAAAAAAGTTGAAATAAACTAACTTTATCGATTGCTGCTGATCTATTTCGATGTTATAAGTGCATTCGCATAAAAAGAATTCACGGTAAAAAGCTATTTTGGTTAATTAGGCGCATTTAAAGTGAAACCATTCGATTTCACCCCGAAACACTTTGAAGCAACTTTTGAGCTACTTCCTGACGTTTGCCCCACCTCAGGGCATTTTCTGAACTCCCACGTTCCCCTGCGTCGATTTTACTAATAAAACGGCCATCAAAAATTTTGAGATTTTGAAAAAAATCAAAGGTTAACCCTTTGAAATTTTCGTGCTTTTTGTAGTCGAAAAAAAGTTGAAATAAACTCGCTTTTCGATTGCTGCTAATCTATTTCGATGTTATAAGTGCATTCGCATAGAAAGAATTCACGGTAAAAGCTATTTTGGTTAATTAGGAGCTTTAAAGTGAAACATTCGATTTCACCCCGAAACACTTTGAAGCAACTTTTGAGCTACTTCCTGACGTTTGCCCCACCTCAGGAGCATTTTCTGAACTCCCACGTTCCCCTGCGTCGATTTTACTAATAAAACGCCATCAAAATTTTGAGATTTTGAAAAAAATCAAAGGTTAACCCTTTGAAATTTTCGTGATTAATTGTAGTCGAAAAAAAAAGTTGAAATAAACAAACTTTTCGATTGCTGCTGATTTATTTCGATGTTATAAGTGCATTCGCATAAAAAGAATTCACTGAAAAAGCTATTTTGGTTATTAGGAGCATTTAAAGTGAAACATTCGATTTCACCCCGAAACACTTTGAAGCAACTTTGAGCTACTTCTGACGTTTGCCCCACCTCAGGGAGCATTTTCTGAACTCTCCACGTTCCCCTGCGTCGATTTTACTAATAAAATAGCCATCAAAAATTTTGAGATTTTTAAAAAAAATCAAAGGTTAACCCCTTTGAAATTTTCGTGCTTTTTTGTAGTCGAAAAAAAAGTTGAATTAAACTCGCTTTCTCGATTGCTGTTAATCTACTTCGATGTTATAAGCGCATTCGCATAGAAAGAATTCACGGTAAAAAGCTATTTTTCTTATTAGGAGCCTTTAAAGTGAAACATTCGATTTCACCCCGAAACACTTTGAAGCAACTTTGAGCTACTTTCTGACGTTTGCCCCACCTCAGGAGCATTTTCTGAACTCTCACGTTCCCCTGCGTCGATTTTACTAATAAAACGCCATCAAAATTTTGAGATTTTGAAAAAAATCAAAGGTTAACCCTTTGAAATTTTCGTGCTTTTTGTAGTCGAAAAAAAGTTGAAATAAACTCGCTTTTCGATTGCTGCTAATCTATTTCGATGTTATAAGCGCATTCGCATAGAAAGAATTCACGGTAAAAGCTATTTTGCTTATTAGGAGCTTTAAAGTGAAACATTCGATTTCACCCCGAAACACTTTGAAGCAACTTTTGAGCTACTTTCTGACGTTTGCCCCACCTCAGGAGCATTTTCTGAACTCTCACGTTCCCCTGCGTCGATTTTACTAATAAAACGCCATCAAAATTTTGAGATTTTTGAAAAAAAATCAAAGGTTAACCCCTTTGAAATTTTCGTGCTTTTTTGTAGTCGGAAAAAAAAAGTTGAGTTAAACTCGCTTTCTCGATTGCTGTTAATCTACTTCGATGTTATAAGCGCATTCGCATAGAAAGAATTCACGGTAAAAAGCTATTTTTCTTATTAGGAGCCTTTAAAGTGAAACATTCGATTTCACCCCGAAACACTTTGAAGCAACTTTGAGCTACTTCTGACGTTTGCCCCACCTCAGGAGCATTTTCTGAACTCTTCACGTTCCCCTGCGTCGATTTTACTAATAAAATAGCCATCAAAAATTTTGAGATTTTTGAAAAAAAATCAAAGGTTAACCCCTTTGAAATTTTCGTGCTTTTTTGTAGTCGAAAAAAAAAAGTTGAATTAAACTCGCCTTTTCGATTGCTGCTAATCTATTTCGATGATATAAGCGCATTCGCATAGAAAGAATTCACGGTAAAAAGCTATTTTTCTTATTAGGAGCCTTTAAAGTGAAACATTCGATTTCACCCCGAAACACTTTGAAGCAACTTTGAGCTACTTCTGACGTTTGCCCCACCTCAGGAGCATTTTCTGAACTCTCCACGTTCCCCTGCGTCGATTTTACTAATAAAATAGCCATCAAAAATTTTGAGATTTTTGAAAAAAAATCAAAGGTTAACCCTTTGAAATTTTCGTGCTTTTTTGTAGTCGGAAAAAAAAAGTTGAGCTAAACTCGCTTTCTCGATTGCTGCTAATCTATTTCGATGTTATAAGTGCATTCGCATAGAAAGAATTCACGGTAAAAGCTATTTTGCTTATTAGGAGCTTTAAAGTGAAACATTCGATTTCACCCCGAAACACTTTGAAGCAACTTTTGAGCTACTTCCTGACGTTTGCCCCACCTCAGGAGCATTTTCTGAACTCCCACGTTCCCCTGCGTCGATTTTACTAATAAAACGGCCATCAAAAATTTTGACATTTTGAAAAAAATCAAAGGTTAACCCTTTGAAATTTTCGTGCTTTTTTGTAGTCGAAAAAAAGTTGAAATAAACTCGCTTTCTCGATTGCTGCTAATCTATTTCGATGTTATAAGTGCATTCGCATAGAAAGAATTCACGGTAAAAGCTATTTTGCTTATTAGAGCTTTAAAGTGAAACATTCGATTTCACCCCGAAACACTTTGAAGCAACTTTGAGCTACTTCTGACGTTTGCCCCACCTCAGGAGCATTTTCTGAACTCTCCACGTTCCCCTGCGTCGATTTTACTAATAAAACGGCCATCAAAAATTTTGACATTTTGAAAAAAATCAAAGGTTAACCCTTTGAAATTTTCGTGCTTTTTGTAGTCGAAAAAAAGTTGAAATAAACTCGCTTTTCGATTGCTGCTAATCTATTTCGATGTTATAAGTGCATTCGCATAGAAAGAATTCACGGTAAAAGCTATTTTGCTTATTAGAGCTTTAAAGTGAAACATTCGATTTCACCCCGAAACACTTTGAAGCAACTTTTGAGCTACTTCCTGACGTTTGCCCCACCTCAGGGCATTTTCTGAACTCTCCACGTTCCCCTGCGTCGATTTTACTAATAAAACGGCCATCAAAATTTTGAGATTTTTGAAAAAAATCAAAGGTTAACCCTTTGAAATTTTCGTGCTTTTTGTAGTCGAAAAAAAGTTGAAATAAACTCGCTTTCTCGATTGCTGCTAATCTATTTCGATGTTATAAGTGCATTCGCATAGAAAGAATTCACGGTAAAAGCTATTTTGCTTATTAGGAGCTTTAAAGTGAAACATTCGATTTCACCCCGAAACACTTTGAAGCAACTTTTGAGCTACTTCCTGACGTTTGCCCCACCTCAGGAGCATTTTCTGAACTCTCCACGTTCCCCTGCGTCGATTTTACTAATAAAACGGCCATCAAAAATTTTGAGATTTTGAAAAAAATCAAAGGTTAACCCTTTGAAATTTTCGTGCTTTTTGTAGTCGAAAAAAAGTTGAAATAAACTCGCTTTTCGATTGCTGCTAATCTATTTCGATGTTATAAGTGCATTCGCATAGAAAGAATTCACGGTAAAAGCTATTTTGCTTATTAGGAGCTTTAAAGTGAAACATTCGATTTCACCCCTGAAACACTTTGAAGCAACTTTTGAGCTACTTCCCGACGTTTGCCCCACCTCAGGGAGCATTTTCTGAACTCTCCACGTTCCCCTGCGTCGATTTTACTAATAAAACGGCCATCAAAAATTTTGAGATTTTTGAAAAAAATCAAAGGTTAACCCCTTTGAAATTTTCGTGCTTTTTGTAGTCGAAAAAAAGTTGAAATAAACTCGCTTTTCGATTGCTGCTAATCTATTTCGATGTTATAAGTGCATTCGCATAGAAAGAATTCACGGTAAAAGCTATTTTGTTATTAGGGGCTTTAAAGTGAAACATTCGATTTCACCCCGAAACACTTTGAAGCAACTTTTGAGCTACTTCCTGACGTTTGCCCCACCTCAGGAGCATTTTCTGAACTCCACGTTCCCCTGCGTCGATTTTACTAATAAAACGCCATCAAAATTTTGAGATTTTTGAAAAAAATCAAAGGTTAACCCTTTGAAATTTTCGTGCTTTTTGTAGTCGAAAAAAAGTTGAAATAAACTCGCTTTTCGATTGCTGCTAATCTATTTCGATGTTATAAGTGCATTCGCATAGAAAGAATTCACGGTAAAAGCTATTTTGTTATTAGGAGCTTTAAAGTGAAACATTCGATTTCACCCCGAAACACTTTGAAGCAACTTTTGAGCTACTTCCTGACGTTTGCCCCACCTCAGGAGCATTTTCTGAACTCTCACGTTCCCCTGCGTCGATTTTACTAATAAAACGCCATCAAAATTTTGAGATTTTTGAAAAAAATCAAAGGTTAACCCTTTGAAATTTTCGTGCTTTTTGTAGTCGAAAAAAAGTTGAAATAAACTCGCTTTTCGATTGCTGCTAATCTATTTCGATGTTATAAGTGCATTCGCATAGAAAGAATTCACGGTAAAAGCTATTTTGCTTATTAGGAGCTTTAAAGTGAAACATTCGATTTCACCCCGAAACACTTTGAAGCAACTTTTGAGCTACTTCCTGACGTTTGCCCCACCTCAGGAGCATTTTCTGAACTCTCCACGTTCCCCTGCGTCGATTTTACTAATAAAACGGCCATCAAAAATTTTGAGATTTTGAAAAAAATCAAAGGTTAACCCTTTGAAATTTTCGTGCTTTTTGTAGTCGAAAAAAAGTTGAAATAAACTCGCTTTTCGATTGCTGCTAATCTATTTCGATGTTATAAGTGCATTCGCATAGAAAGAATTCACGGTAAAAGCTATTTTGCTTATTAGAGCTTTAAAGTGAAACATTCGATTTCACCCCGAAACACTTTGAAGCAACTTTTGAGCTACTTCCTGACGTTTGCCCCACCTCAGGAGCATTTTCTGAACTCTCCACGTTCCCCTGCGTCGATTTTACTAATAAAACGGCCATCAAAATTTTGAGATTTTTGAAAAAAATCAAAGGTTAACCCTTTGAAATTTTCGTGCTTTTTGTAGTCGAAAAAAAGTTGAAATAAACTCGCTTTCTCGATTGCTGCTAATCTATTTCGATGTTATAAGTGCATTCGCATAGAAAGAATTCACGGTAAAAGCTATTTTGCTTATTAGGAGCTTTAAAGTGAAACATTCGATTTCACCCCGAAACACTTTGAAGCAACTTTTGAGCTACTTCCTGACGTTTGCCCCACCTCAGGAGCATTTTCTGAACTCTCACGTTCCCCTGCGTCGATTTTACTAATAAAACGCCATCAAAAATTTTGAGATTTTGAAAAAAATCAAAGGTTAACCCTTTGAAATTTTCGTGCTTTTTGTAGTCGAAAAAAAGTTGAAATAAACTCGCTTTCTCGATTGCTGCTAATCTATTTCGATGTTATAAGTGCATTCGCATAGAAAGAATTCACGGTAAAAGCTATTTTGCTTATTAGGAGCCTTTAAAGTGAAACATTCGATTTCACCCCGAAACACTTTGAAGCAACTTTTGAGCTACTTCCTGACGTTTGCCCCACCTCAGGAGCATTTTCTGAACTCTCCACGTTCCCCTGCGTCGATTTTACTAATAAAACGCCATCAAAATTTTGAGATTTTTGAAAAAAATCAAAGGTTAACCCTTTGAAATTTTCGTGCTTTTTGTAGTCGAAAAAAAGTTGAAATAAACTCGCTTTTCGATTGCTGCTAATCTATTTCGATGTTATAAGTGCATTCGCATAGAAAGAATTCACGGTAAAAGCTATTTTGTTATTAGAGCTTTAAAGTGAAACATTCGATTTCACCCCGAAACACTTTGAAGCAACTTTTGAGCTACTTCCTGACGTTTGCCCCACCTCAGGAGCATTTTCTGAACTCTCACGTTCCCCTGCGTCGATTTTACTAATAAAACGGCCATCAAAATTTTGAGATTTTTGAAAAAAATCAAAGGTTAACCCTTTGAAATTTTCGTGCTTTTTGTAGTCGAAAAAAAGTTGAAATAAACTCGCTTTTCGATTGCTGCTAATCTATTTCGATGTTATAAGTGCATTCGCATAGAAAGAATTCACGGTAAAAGCTATTTTGTTATTAGGAGCTTTAAAGTGAAACATTCGATTTCACCCCTGAAACACTTTGAAGCAACTTTTGAGCTACTTCCTGACGTTTGCCCCACCTCAGGAGCATTTTCTGAACTCTCCACGTTCCCCTGCGTCGATTTTACTAATAAAACGGCCATCAAAATTTTGAGATTTTGAAAAAAATCAAAGGTTAACCCTTTGAAATTTTCGTGCTTTTTGTAGTCGAAAAAAAGTTGAAATAAACTCGCTTTTCGATTGCTGCTAATCTATTTCGATGTTATAAGTGCATTCGCATAGAAAGAATTCACGGTAAAAGCTATTTTGTTATTAGGAGCTTTAAAGTGAAACCATTCGATTTCACCCCGAAACACTTTGAAGCAACTTTTGAGCTACTTCCTGACGTTTGCCCCACCTCAGGAGCATTTTCTGAACTCCCACGTTCCCCTGCGTCGATTTTACTAATAAAACGCCATCAAAATTTTGAGATTTTTGAAAAAAATCAAAGGTTAACCCTTTGAAATTTTCGTGCTTTTTTGTAGTCGAAAAAAAAAAGTTGAAATAAACTCGCTTTTCGATTGCTGCTAATCTATTTCGATGATATAAGTGCATTCGCATAAAAAGAATTCACGGTAAAAAGCTATTTTGTTATTAGGAGCTTTAAAGTGAAACCATTCGATTTCACCCCGAAAAACTTTGAAGCAACTTTTGAGCTACTTCCTGACGTTTGCCCCACCTCAGGGCATTTTCTGAACTCCCACGTTCCCCTGCGTCGATTTTACTAATAAAACGGCCATCAAAAATTTTGAGATTTTGAAAAAAATCAAAGGTTAACCCTTTGAAATTTTCGTGCTTTTTTGTAGTCGAAAAAAAAGTTGAATTAAACTCGCCTTTTCGATTGCTGCTAATCTATTTCGATGATATAAGTGCATTCGCATAGAAAGAATTCACGGTAAAAAGCTATTTTTCTTATTAGGAGCCTTTAAAGTGAAACATTCGATTTCACCCCAAAATACTTTGAAGCAACGTTTGAGCTACTTTCTGACGTTTGCCCCACCTCAGGGAGCATTTTCTGAACTCTCCACGTTCCCCTGCGTCGATTTTACTAATAAAATCGCCATCAAAAATTTTGAGATTTTTGAAAAAAAATCAAAGGTTAACCCTTTGAAATTTTCGTGCTTTTTTGTAGTCGAAAAAAAAAAGTTGAATTAAACTCGCCTTTTCGATTGCTGCTAATCTATTTCGATGATATAAGTGCATTCGCATAGAAAGAATTCACGGTAAAAAGCTATTTTGCTTAAATTTGGAGCTTTAAAGTGAAACCATTCGATTTCACCCCGAAACACTTTGAAGCAACTTTTGAGCTACTTCCCGACGTTTGCCCCACCTCAGGAGCATTTTCTGAACTCCCACGTTCCCCTGCGTCGATTTTACTAATAAAATAGCCATCAAAAATTTTGAGATTTTTTAAAAAAAATCAAAGGTTAACCCTTTGAAATTTTCGTGCTTTTTTGTAGTCGAAAAAAAGTTGAATTAAACTCGCCTTTTCGATTGCTGCTAATCTATTTCGATGTTATAAGTGCATTCGCATAGAAAGAATTCACGGTAAAAGCTATTTTGTTATTAGGAGCTTTAAAGTGAAACATTCGATTTCACCCCGAAACACTTTGAAGCAACTTTTGAGCTACTTCCTGACGTTTGCCCCACCTCAGGGCATTTTCTGAACTCTCCACGTTCCCCTGCGTCGATTTTACTAATAAAACGGCCATCAAAATTTTGAGATTTTTGAAAAAATCAAAGGTTAACCCTTTGAAATTTTCGTGCTTTTTGTAGTCGAAAAAAAGTTGAAATAAACTCGCTTTTCGATTGCTGCTAATCTATTTCGATGTTATAAGTGCATTCGCATAGAAAGAATTCACGGTAAAAGCTATTTTGCTTATTAGGAGCTTTAAAGTGAAACATTCGATTTCACCCCGAAACACTTTGAAGCAACTTTTGAGCTACTTCCTGACGTTTGCCCCACCTCAGGAGCATTTTCTGAACTCCCACGTTCCCCTGCGTCGATTTTACTAATAAAACGGCCATCAAAAATTTTGAGATTTTGAAAAAACAAAGGTTAACCCTTTGAAATTTTCGTGCTTTTTGTAGTCGAAAAAAAGTTGAAATAAACTCGCTTTTCGATTGCTGCTAATCTATTTCGATGTTATAAGTGCATTCGCATAGAAAGAATTCACGGTAAAAGCTATTTTGTTATTAGAGCTTTAAAGTGAAACCCTTCGATTTCACCCCGAAACACTTTGAAGCAACTTTTGAGCTACTTCCTGACGTTTGCCCCACCTCAGGGCATTTTCTGAACTCCCACGTTCCCCTGCGTCGATTTTACTAATAAAACGCCATCAAAAATTTTGAGATTTTGAAAAAAATCAAAGGTTAACCCTTTGAAATTTTCGTGCTTTTTGTAGTCGAAAAAAAGTTGAAATAAACTCGCTTTTCGATTGCTGCTAATCTATTTCGATGTTATAAGTGCATTCGCATAGAAAGAATTCACGGTAAAAGCTATTTTGTTATTAGGAGCTTTAAAGTGAAACCATTCGATTTCACCCCGAAACACTTTGAAGCAACTTTTGAGCTACTTCCTGACGTTTGCCCCACCTCAGGAGCATTTTCTGAACTCCCACGTTCCCCTGCGTCGATTTTACTAATAAAACGCCATCAAAATTTTGAGATTTTGAAAAAAATCAAAGGTTAACCCTTTGAAATTTTCGTGCTTTTTGTAGTCGAAAAAAGTTGAAATAAACTCGCTTTTCGATTGCTGCTAATCTATTTCGATGTTATAAGTGCATTCGCATAGAAAGAATTCACGGTAAAAGCTATTTTGTTAAATTTGGAGCTTTAAAGTGAAACATTCGATTTCACCCCGAAACACTTTGAAGCAACTTTTGAGCTACTTCCTGACGTTTGCCCCACCTCAGGGCATTTTCTGAACTCCCACGTTCCCCTGCGCCGAATTTACCAATAAAACGGCCATCAAAAATTTTGAGATTTTTGAAAAAAATCAAAGGTTAACCCTTTGAAATTTTCGTGCTTTTTTGTAGTCGAAAAAAAGTTGAAATAAACTAGCTTTTCGATTGCTGCTAATCTATTTCGATGTTATAAGTGCATTCGCATAGAAAGAATTCACGGTAAAAGCTATTTTGTTAATTAGGAGCTTTAAAGTGAAACATTCGATTTCACCCCGAAAAACTTCGAAGCAACTTTTGAGCTACTTCCTGACGTTTGCCCCACCTCCGAGGGCATTTTCTGAACTCCCCACGTTCCCCTGCGTCGATTTTACTAATAAAACGCCCATCAAAAATTTTGACATTTTTGAAAAAAAACCAAAGGTTAACCCCTTTGAAATTTTTGTGCTTTTTTGTAGTCGAAAAAAAAAAGTTGAAATAAACTCGCTTTTTCGATTGCTGCTAATCAATTTGAAAATTATACGTGCAATTCCATAGAAATAATTCACGGCAAAAGCTATTTTCGGTTAATTTGGAGCTTTAAAGTGAAACCACTCGATTTCACCCCCGAAACACTTTGAAGCGACTTTTCAGCTACTTCCAGACGTTTGCCCCACCTCCGAGGGCATTTTCTGAACTCCCCACGTTCCCCTGCGTCGATTTTACTAATAAAACGCCCATCAAAAATTTTGACATTTTTGAAAAAAAACCAAAGGTTAACCCCTTTGAAATTTTTGTGCTTTTTTGTAGTCGAAAAAAAAAAGTTGAAATAAACTCGCTTTTTCGATTGCTGCTAATCTAAATTTGATGTTATACGTGCAATCCATAGAAATAATTCACGGCAAAAGCTATTTTGGTTAATTTGGAGCTTTAAAGTGAAACCACTCGATTTCACCCCCGAAACACTTTGAAGCGACTTTTCAGCTACTTCCAGACGTTTGCCCCACCTCCGAGGGCATTTTCTGAACTCCCCACGTTCCCCTGCGTCGATTTTACTAATAAAACGCCATCAAAAATTTTGAAATTTTTTAAAAAACCAAAGGTTAACCCCTTTGAAATTTTCGTGCTTTTTTGTAGTCGAAAAAAAAATTGAAATAAACTCGCTTTTTCGATTGCTGCTAATCAATTTGAATATTATACGTGCAATCCCATAGAAATAATTCACGGCAAAAGCTATTTTGGGTTTAAATTTTGGGGCTTTAAAGTGAAACCACTCGATTTCACCCCGAAACACTTTGAAGCGAAATTTTCAGCTACTTCCAGACGTTTGCCCCACCTCCCAGGGCATTTTCTGAACTCCCACGTTCCCCTGCGTCGATTTTACTAATAAAACGCCCCTCAAAATTTTGACATTTTGAAAAAAACCAAAGGTTAACCCCTTTGAAATTTTCGTGCTTTTTTGTAGTCGAAAAAAAAGTTGAAATAAACTCGCTTTTCGATTGCTGCTAATCAATTTGAAAGTTATACGTGCAATCCCATAGAAATAATTCACGGCAAAAGCTATTTTGGTTAATTTGGAGCTTTAAAGTGAAACCACTCGATTTCACCCCGAAACACTTTGAAGCAACTTTTCAGCTACTTCCGACGTTTGCCCCACCTCCGAGGGGATTTTCTGAACTCCCACGTTCCCCTGCGTCGATTTTACTAATAAAACGGCCATCAAAAATTTTGAGATTTTTTAAAAAACAAAGGTTAACCCTTTGAAATTTTGTGCTTTTTGTAGTCGAAAAAAAGTTGAAATAAACTCGCTTTTCGATTGCTGCTAATCTATTTCGATGTTATACGTGCAATTCGCATAGAAATAATTCACGGTAAAAGCTATTTTGGTTAATTAGGGGCTTTAAAGTGAAACCACTCGATTTCACCCCGAAACACTTTGAAGCAACTTTTGAGCTACTTCCGACGTTTGCCCCACCTCAGGGCATTTTCTGAACTCCCACGTTCCCCTGCGTCGATTTTACTAATAAAACGCCATCAAAATTTTGAGATTTTGAAAAAACCAAAGGTTAACCCTTTGAAATTTTCGTGCTTTTTGTAGTCGAAAAAAAGTTGAAATAAACTCGCTTTTCGATTGCTGCTAATCAATTTCGATGTTATACGTGCATTCGCATAGAAATAATTCACGGCAAAAGCTATTTTGGTTAATTTGGAGCTTTAAAGTGAAACCACTCGATTTCACCCCGAAACACTTTGAAGCAACTTTTGAGCTACTTCCGACGTTTGCCCCACCTCAGGATTTTTGAACTCCCAGTTCCCCTGGGCGATTTTTTTAAAACCCACAAAATTTTGACTTTTGAAAAAACCCAAAAGGGTTTAATTTGAAATTTTTGTGCTTTTTGTAGTAAAAAAAATTAAATAAACTCCTTTTTCGATTCTGCTAATAATTTGAATATTATACGTGCTCCCATAGAAATAATTCACGGAAAAATTTTTCGGTTTAAATTTTTACTTTAAAGTGAAAACTCGATTTCCCCCGAAACACTTTGAAGCGACTTTTCAGCTACTTGATTTGCCCCATGGGGATTTTCTAACTCCCCCTTCCCCGCGTGATTTTACTAATAAAACGATCAAAATTTTGAATTTTTGAAAAAAAAAGGGTTTAATTTGAAATTTTTGTCTTTTTGTATCAAAAAAAGTTAAAAAAACTCCTTTTCGATTGCTGCTAATCAATTTAATTTATAGTAATCCATAGAAATAACACGGCAAAAGCTATTTTGGTTAATTTGAGCTTTAAAGTCCACCCATTTCACCCCGAAACACTTTAAACATTTTGAGTACTTAACTTTTCCCCACCTCCGAGGAGCATTTTCTGAACTCCCACGTTCCCCTGCGTCGATTTTACTAATAAAACGCCATCAAAAATTTTGAGATTTTGAAAAAACCCAAAAGGGTTTAACCCTTTGAAATTTTCGTGCTTTTTGTAGTCGAAAAAAAGTTGAAATAAACTCGCTTTTCGATTGCTGCTAATCAATTTGATGTTATAAGTGCAATCCCATAGAAATAATTCACGGCAAAAAGCTATTTTCGGTTAATTTGGAGCTTTAAAGTGAAACCACTCGATTTCACCCCCGAAACACTTTGAAGCAACTTTTCAGCTACTTCCGACGTTTGCCCCACCTCCGAGGGCATTTTCTGAACTCCCACGTTCCCCTGCGTCGATTTTACTAATAAAACGCCATCAAAAATTTTGAGATTTTGAAAAAAACCAAAGGTTAACCCTTTGAAATTTTCGTGCTTTTTGTAGTCGAAAAAAAGTTGAAATAAACTCGCTTTTCGATTGCTGCTAATCAATTTGATGTTATAAGTGCAATTCCATAGAAATAATTCACGGCAAAAGCTATTTTGGTTAATTAGGAGCTTTAAAGTGAAACCACTCGATTTCACCCCGAAACACTTTGAAGCAACTTTTGAGCTACTTCCAGACGTTTGCCCCACCTCAGGGCATTTTCTGAACTCCCACGTTCCCCTGCGTCGATTTTACTAATAAAACGCCATCAAAAATTTTGACATTTTTGAAAAAAAACCAAAGGTTAACCCCTTTGAAATTTTTGTGCTTTTTTGTAGTCGAAAAAAAGTTGAAATAAACTCGCTTTTCGATTGCTGCTAATCAATTTGATGTTATAAGTGCAATTCGCCATAGAAATAATTCACGGCAAAAGCTATTTTCGGTTAATTTGGAGCTTTAAAGTGAAACCACTCGATTTCACCCCCGAAACACTTTGAAGCAACTTTTTAGCTACTTCCAGACGTTTGCCCCACCTCCGAGGGCATTTTCTGAACTCCCCACGTTCCCCTGCGTCGATTTTACTAATAAAACGCCCATCAAAATTTTGACATTTTTGAGAAAAAACCAAAGGTTAACCCCTTTGAAATTTTTGTGCTTTTTTGTAGTCGAAAAAAAAAAGTTGAAATAAACTCGCTTTTTCGATTGCTGCTAATCAATTTGAATATTATACGTGCAATCCCATAGAAATAATTCACGGCAAAAGCTATTTTCGGTTAATTTGGAGCTTTAAAGTGAAACCACTCGATTTCACCCCCGAAACACTTTGAAGCGACTTTTCAGCTACTTCCAGACGTTTGCCCCACCTCCGAGGGCATTTTCTGAACTCCCCACGTTCCCCTGCGTCGATTTTACTAATAAAACGCCCCTCAAAAATTTTGACATTTTGAAAAAACCAAAGGTTAACCCCTTTGAAATTTTTGTGCTTTTTTGTAGTCGAAAAAAAGTTGAAATAAACTCGCTTTTCGATTGCTGCTAATCAATTTGAAAGTTATACGTGCAATCCCATAGAAATAATTCACGGCAAAAGCTATTTTCGGTTAATTTGGAGCTTTAAAGTGAAACCACTCGATTTCACCCCCGAAACACTTTGAAGCGACTTTTCAGCTACTTCCAGACGTTTGCCCCACCTCCGAGGGCATTTTCTGAACTCCCCACGTTCCCCTGCGTCGATTTTACTAATAAAACGCCCCTCAAAAAATTTTTACATTTTTGAAAAAACCAAAGGTTAACCCTTTGAAATTTTGTGCTTTTTGTAGTCGAAAAAAAGTTGAAATAAACTCGCTTTTTCGATTGCTGCTAATCAATTTGAATATTATACGTGCAATTCCATAGAAATAATTCACGGCAAAAGCTATTTTCGGTTAATTTGGAGCTTTAAAGTGAAACCACTCGATTTCACCCCCGAAACACTTTGAAGCGACTTTTCAGCTACTTCCAGACGTTTGCCCCACCTCCGAGGGCATTTTCTGAACTCCCCACGTTCCCCTGCGTCGATTTTACTAATAAAACGCCCATCAAAAATTTTGACATTTTTGAAAAAAAACCAAAGGTTAACCCCTTTGAAATTTTTGTGCTTTTTTGTAGTCGAAAAAAAAAAGTTGAAATAAACTCGCTTTTTCGATTGCTGCTAATCAATTTGAATATTATACGTGCAATCCCATAGAAATAATTCACGGCAAAAGCTATTTTCGGTTAATTTGGAGCTTTAAAGTGAAACCACTCGATTTCACCCCCGAAACACTTTGAAGCGACTTTTCAGCTACTTCCAGACGTTTGCCCCACCTCCGAGGGCATTTTCTGAACTCCCCACGTTCCCCTGCGTCGATTTTACTAATAAAACGCCCATCAAAAATTTTGACATTTTTGAGAAAAAACCAAAGGTTAACCCCTTTGAAATTTTTGTGCTTTTTTGTAGTCGAAAAAAAAAAGTTGAAATAAACTCGCTTTTTCGATTGCTGCTAATCAATTTGAATATTATACGTGCAATTCCATAGAAATAATTCACGGCAAAAGCTATTTTCGGTTAATTTGGAGCTTTAAAGTGAAACCACTCGATTTCACCCCCGAAACACTTTGAAGCGACTTTTCAGCTACTTCCAGACGTTTGCCCCACCTCCGAGGGCATTTTCTGAACTCCCCACGTTCCCCTGCGTCGATTTTACTAATAAAACGCCCATCAAAAATTTTGACATTTTTGAAAAAAAACCAAAGGTTAACCCCTTTGAAATTTTTGTGCTTTTTTGTAGTCGAAAAAAAAAAGTTGAAATAAACTCGCTTTTTCGATTGCTGCTAATCAATTTGAATATTATACGTGCAATCCCATAGAAATAATTCACGGCAAAAGCTATTTTCGGTTAATTTGGAGCTTTAAAGTGAAACCACTCGATTTCACCCCCGAAACACTTTGAAGCGACTTTTCAGCTACTTCCAGACGTTTGCCCCACCTCCGAGGGCATTTTCTGAACTCCCCACGTTCCCCTGCGTCGATTTTACTAATAAAACGCCCATCAAAAATTTTGACATTTTTGAAAAAAAACCAAAGGTTAACCCCTTTGAAATTTTTGTGCTTTTTTGTAGTCGAAAAAAAAAAGTTGAAATAAACTCGCTTTTTCGATTGCTGCTAATCAATTTGAATATTATACGTGCAATCCCATAGAAATAATTCACGGCAAAAGCTATTTTCGGTTAATTTGAGCTTTAAAGTGAAACCACTCGATTTCACCCCCGAAACACTTTGAAGCGACTTTTCAGCTACTTCCAGACGTTTGCCCCACCTCCGAGGGCATTTTCTGAACTCCCCACGTTCCCCTGCGTCGATTTTACTAATAAAACGCCCATCAAAAATTTTGACATTTTTGAGAAAAAACCAAAGGTTAACCCCTTTGAAATTTTTGTGCTTTTTTGTAGTCGAAAAAAAAAAGTTGAAATAAACTCGCTTTTTCGATTGCTGCTAATCAATTTGAATATTATACGTGCAATTCCATAGAAATAATTCACGGCAAAAGCTATTTTCGGTTAATTTGGAGCTTTAAAGTGAAACCACTCGATTTCACCCCCGAAACACTTTGAAGCGACTTTTCAGCTACTTCCAGACGTTTGCCCCACCTCCGAGGGCATTTTCTGAACTCCCCACGTTCCCCTGCGTCGATTTTACTAATAAAACGCCCATCAAAAATTTTGACATTTTTGAAGAAAAACCAAAGGTTAACCCCTTTGAAATTTTTGTGCTTTTTTGTAGTCGAAAAAAAAAAGTTGAAATAAACTCGCTTTTTCGATTGCTGCTAATCAATTTGAATATTATACGTGCAATCCCATAGAAATAATTCACGGCAAAAGCTATTTTCGGTTAATTTGGAGCTTTAAAGTGAAACCACTCGATTTCACCCCCGAAACACTTTGAAGCGACTTTTCAGCTACTTCCAGACGTTTGCCCCACCTCCGAGGGCATTTTCTGAACTCCCCACGTTCCCCTGCGTCGATTTTACTAATAAAACGCCATCAAAAATTTTGACATTTTTGAGAAAAAACCAAAGGTTAACCCCTTTGAAATTTTTGTGCTTTTTTGTAGTCGAAAAAAAAGTTGAAATAAACTCGCTTTTTCGATTGCTGCTAATCAATTTGAATATTATACGTGCAATCCCATAGAAATAATTCACGGCAAAAGCTATTTTGGTTAATTTGGAGCTTTAAAGTGAAACCACTCGATTTCACCCCCGAAACACTTTGAAGCGACTTTTCAGCTACTTCCAGACGTTTGCCCCACCTCCGAGGGCATTTTCTGAACTCCCCACGTTCCCCTGCGTCGATTTTACTAATAAAACGCCCATCAAAAATTTTGAATTTTGAAAAAAACCAAAGGTTAACCCTTTGAAATTTTGTGCTTTTTGTAGTCGAAAAAAAAGTTGAAATAAACTCGCTTTTCGATTGCTGCTAATCAATTTGAATTTATAAGTGCAATCCCATAGAAATAATTCACGGAAAAGCTATTTTCGGTTAATTTGGAGCTTTAAAGTGAAACCACTCGATTTCACCCCCGAAACACTTTGAAGCGACTTTTCAGCTACTTCCAGACGTTTGCCCCACCTCGAGGGCATTTTCTGAACTCCCACGTTCCCCTGCGTCGATTTTACTAATAAAACGCCATCAAAAATTTTGACATTTTTGAAAAAACCAAAGGTTAACCCTTTGAAATTTTCGTGCTTTTTGTAGTCGAAAAAAAGTTGAAATAAACTCGCTTTTCGATTGCTGCTAATCAATTTCGATGTTATAGTGCAATCCCATAGAAATAATTCACGGCAAAAGCTATTTTCGTTAATTTGGAGCTTTAAAGTGAAACCACTCGATTTCACCCCGAAACACTTTGAAGCGACTTTTCAGCTACTTCCAGACGTTTGCCCCACCTCCCAGGGCATTTTCTGAACTCCCACGTTCCCCTGCGTCGATTTTACTAATAAAACGCCCATCAAAATTTTGACATTTTTGAAAAAACCAAAGGTTAACCCTTTGAAATTTTGTGCTTTTTGTGTCAAAAAATAAATTTGAAAAAAATATTTTGATTTTTAAAATTTGAATTTTTATAAGCAATTCCCCTAAAATAATTCATAAAAATTCAAATTCTAAAATGGTTTTTTAAAAAGAAACACGATTTTGAAAATTTTTTTGAATTTTAAATTAGTTTCATCAAATTTAAATTGTTTTAAATATTCCTGGCATTTTTTAAAAACCCCAAATTTTTTAAATTTTTAAAAAACCAAAATTTAAACCCCCTTTTTAAAAATTTTTGTTTTTAATCAAAAAAGTTTAATTTTTCGGTTTAAAAATTTTAAAATTTCCCTTAATTTAAAAAAATTTCGTCAAGAAAAAACTTTTAAAGTTATTTTGTTAGTTAAATTAAAAACTTTTTAAATTTTTTCATTTTTTAAAATATAAAATTTAAAAAATTTTTGAAATTTGAATTTTTTCACTCAAACCTTTTTGGCAAAAACAACGCCAATTTAAAAATTTTATTATAAAAAACCAAATTTTGAATTTTTTTTAAAAAGGAAATCATATAATTTGAATTTTTTTAATTTTTGAATTAAATTCAATTTAATAAATTTACTTTATTAAAAATTTGAACTAAATTTGATTTTATTCATTAAATCGAAAATCGGAAAATTTTTTTCGGGTTTGAAAATTAAGAACTCAAATGAAAATTCAGTTTTAAAAATTTGAACTTTGAAATCAATTTGAGTTTTTGAAATTTAAATCAAGGCAATTTTTTTAAAATTAAATTGAATTCAAATGCTGTTTTTTATAATTAACTTTTCTCAAATTAACATTTTTTTAAAAACAATTGTGTTTAAACAATTAAATTTTTGTGATTCAAAGTTCGAAATAATTTAAGTTTTTTTCAAAATTCAACTTTTTATATAAAGTTAATTTGTTTAAAAATTCAATTGTTTTTTTAAAATTCAATTTTTTGGTTACCAATTTTGATTCAATAATTCTTTTTGTGATTCAACATTCCAGATTTTTTAATAATTAACAAAATTCAACTCGTAATTCAACATAATTAATTTAAAATTCAATTGTTATGCTCAACAATTCAACTATTTTCTATATAATAATTGATCCATATTTGATTTTTCTTCACCAAGTTTTGAAAAATCGGAAAATTATCAATTTTAAGTCAGGTGAAGTTTGAAAAGTTAGAATTTGTTTTAGAAAATTTGGTGGGAACCATGAATTCTAATTTATAAATAAATTTACCAATTTGCAAAAGTCGGCGAAAATTTGAATTTAATTCAGGAAAATTTGAAAATTAGTCATGGATCCAATTTATTTGGTTTAAGAATCAAGTTTTGGTAAAATTTCTTGATTAAAATTCAGTTTTCGTGAATTCAACAATTCGCAATTTTGTTTTCAGTTTTTTCAACTTATTTTATGTATAAAGTTACTATTTGTTCAATAATTCAACTCCTTTATTCAATTTTAAGTTATTTTTAATTTAATAATTATTTTTTGAATTTTATTATTTAGAAATTAATTTTTCTAAAATTCAATTTTTTTGAATAATTAATTCAATTTGATTTTCCATTCATTTTCGAAATTCAAAACAATTTATCAGGGAAATTTGAAAATTAAGAATGTTTTGGTTCACAATCCTTGTTAACAATTAATTTTATGATTCAAAGTTCACATTTTGTTTAATAATTAACTCTTTTCAAATTAAGTTATTTTTAATATTTAATTGTTTTTTAAATTATTTTGGTTCAGGAACTTTAATTAATTTATATTAACAATTCAATTTTTGTGATTCAACAATTCAGATTTTTGTAATAATTTCAGTTTTTTCAATAATTTAACTATTTTATGTAAAAGTTACTACTTTGTTCAATAATTCAACTCCTTTATTCAACATTTTAAATTATTTTAATTTAATTGTTTTTTTTAATTAATTTTGGTTCAAGAATTCTATTATTTAGAAAAAATTCAATTGTTAAGCTTAACAATTCATGGTGGGGGTTTAATTCTAATTTTTTAAAAATAAATTTTAACTTTGCAAATTTCGTGAAAATTTATTTTTAATTTAAAAAATTTTGAAAAATTAATAAATCCTTTTTTTAATTTGTTTAATTCAATTTTTTGGTTAATAATTCTTGATTAACAATTATTTTTGTGATTAAAATTAAGTTATTTTAAAAATTTAGTTTTTTTTTAAATTTTTTTTAAAAGTTACTACTTTTTTCAATAATTTAACTTTTATTCAACTTTTAATTATTTTTTAAATTTTAAATTTGTTTTTTTAATTTTTTTGGTTTGAATTTTTTTATTTAAAAAAAATTCAATTGTTATGCTAACAATTCAACTATTTTTATGTAATAATTAATTCATATTTGATTTTCCTTCACTAAGTTTCGAAAAATTGGCGAAAATGATCAATTTTAATCAGGGAAGTTTGAAAAAGTTAAGGAATTGTTTTTGGTTCACCAATTCCTTGATTCAACAATTCAATTTTTATGATTCAACAGTTCACAGATTTTGTTTAATAACTTAACTGCTTTTTCAATAATTCAACTGCTTAATTCAACATTTTAATTATTTTTAATATAATTGTTTTTTTTAAATTATTTTTGGTTCAGGAATTCTATTAATTAAATTTATTATTAACAATTAAATTTTTCGTGATTCAACAATTCGCAGATTTTTGTAATAATTTCAGTTTTTTTTTCAATAATTTAACTATTTTATGTAAAAAGTTACTACTTTGTTCAATAATTCAACTCCTTTATTCAACATTTTAAATTATTTTTAATTTAATTGTTTTTTTTTAATTAATTTTGGTTCAAGAATTCTATTATTTAGAAAAAAAATTCAATTGTTATGCTTAACAATTCAACTATTTTTGATATAATAATTGATCCATATTTGATTTTTGTTTATCAAGTTTCGAAAAATTGAGGAAAATGATCAATTTTAATCAGGGGAAATTTGAAAAAATTAAGGAATTTGTTTTTGAAAATTTGGTGGGAACCTTGAAATTCCAATTTAAAAATTAATTTACCAACTTGCAGAAAGTCGGTGAAAATTGTGAATTTTATTGAGAAAAAATCAGTTCAGTGGGAATCCTGTTGAATTGTATTTGGTTTAAGAATTCAATTGTTTTTGGTTCAATAATTTCTTGATTCAACAATTCAGTTTCTCGTGATTCAACAATTCGCAGATATTTTTAATAATTTCAGCTTTTTTTTTCAATAATTTAACTATTTTATGTAAAAAGTTACTACTTTGTTCACTAATTCAACTGCTTTATTCAACACTTTAATTATTTTTAATTTAATTGTTTTTTTAAATTATTTTGGTTCAGAATTTAGAAACAATTGAATTGTTATGCTTACTATTTTTATATAATAATTAATCCATATTTGATCATCAAATTTCGAAAAATCGGAGAAAATGATCGATTTTAATCAAAGGAAGTTTGAAAAGTTAGGGAATTTGGTGGGAACCATGAAATTCAATTTATAAATAAATTTAGCAACTTGCAGAAAGTCAGCGAAAATTATGAATTTTATTTAGGGAAAATCTGAAAGTCAGGAATTTGATTTAGAAAATTCAATGGAAACTCAAATGAAACTGTTTTGTCTAGAATTGGAACTGCTTTTCTCAATTCAACTATTTTTGGTTTAGTATTCAACAATTGCTTGATTAAACAATTAAATTTTTGTGATTCAACAGTTCACAGATTTTTTTTTAATAATTTCACAGTTTTTTTCAATAATTCAACTATTTTATATAAAAAGTTACTCCTTTGTTCAATAATACAACTGTTTGGTTCAATAATTAAAGTGTTGGATTCAACATTTTAATTATTTTTAATTTAATAATTGAATTGTTTTTTTTTAATTATTTTTAGTTCAAGAATTCTATTATTTAGATTTATTGTTAAACGATTCAATTGTTATGCTCATCAAGTTATGAAAAATCGGGGAACATTATCAATTTTAATCAGGGAAAGTTTGAAAAAGTTAGGAACTTTGTTTTGGAAAATTTGGTGGGAACCATGAAATTCCAATTTATAAAAAAATTATGAATTTTATTAAGGGAAAATCTGAAAAAGTCAGGAATTTGATTTAAAAAATTCAATGGAAACTTGGATGAAAATGTTTTGTATAGAATTGCAACTGTTTTTTTCAATTCAACTATTTTTGACTTAGTATTCAATTGTTTGAATAACCGCGGTTTTCAGTAGTTTAACTGTGGTGGTTCCGACCCACTTTTGAAATCAATTTAATTTAAATTCTGATTCGCATTTTCATTTTATTGCAATAATTTCAAGTTTGATATGCAAATTTCATTATGCGGATGCTGATTAGATATAGAAAACATGATTTTGAGGTGTGATTACATAGTTAATTAGATGATGGAACCTTTCATCAGTTATTGTGACGCCATATGTAAATGTAATGAGTTTCATTGAATTAACTAATTAAATATACAATTATTACCATCATCGTAGTCATTCAAATATCACATGCCGGAGGTGCTTGAATTCTATTGGGTAACACAAGTTTCGACAGGTTTGTAAAACTGTGGTACAACTATGCGTTTAAATGCTATGTCCTTCGTTTTCAGCGCCATTTTTAAAAGATTTTGAATTGAAAACGATGGTTTTAATTTTTAAATTTTTGTTCTATAGAAAAAGCAATAAATTTTTTGTTTTTCAAATTGCGTTTAAAACGATTTGGGTTTATAAACCAAATTTGCAAAAGTTTTTGGTAAAAAGATTTTTTGATTTAATTTTTTCGCAAATTTGAAAAAAGGGTTTCCCCCAAACATTTTGAAGGAAACTTTTAAAAATTTGAAAGAAATTTTTATTGACTTTTTGCTTCAAAGGTTTGGTCATTTATAAAAATTTTACAAACAAAAGTTTTGGGGAGATTTTTAAAAAAAACCAAATTTTTTAAAAATTAGAAATTTTTTTTTTTGGGAAATCGAAAAAAAAAAAATTTGGAAAAATTTTGGGGGTTTTTTAAATGCCGTTTCAAACTTTTTTTGAAAAATTTTTAATGGTTTGAAAAACGGTTTCCCGCCGGTGTGAGTTTTTAAATGCCCGTTAAAATATGATTTTTGTGCACATTTATAGTCGCAAATTTGACAAGCAAAGGGCTTTTCGCCAGTGTGAGTTTTTAAATGTAAGCTTAAATGGGATTTTTGTGAACTTTTGTGATTACAAATGTGGCAAGCAAACGGTTTCTCGCCGGTGTGAGTTCTTAAATGCCTTTTAAAATTACTTTTATCTGTATTGATAAACCCACAAATTGCACATTCAAACAAATTTGAGACAGATTTCTTCGTTGTTAATTGTTCACCATCGCTTTCTTCTTTAATGTCAATCGAATGATGCAAATCTTCTAAATTAAATTTCACGTCTTCCAGTAATTCCGGTTTAATTTCATAACTGCTGTTGGAATTATACGGAGTCTTCGGAACTTGACCGATGTTTGCCATAACTCTTCTATAGGTAGAACTCAAGCCATATCTGTAAAAAGATGCATTAGAAGAAAGTAATAATGCATGACGAGACAAAAAATCAGTCTACTCATATAGCGGATACATAAAACATTGCTCCGATACATATACTGCCATTTGGTTGCATTTACTGTAAACGTAAAAATTTTCTGATTATTTCAAGTATTTTCGAAAATTATGACTATTTAAAAGCAAAAAGTATAGAACTTTCATTGAAAGAACCTCCCCCTTCCCCTAACTTTGCAATTTTAACAAAACATTTATTCAAACAATTGAGAATAATCAATAACCAAACAATTGATACTTCACAAATTTTTGCACAAAATAAAAATATAATTCCAAATTTTACGATTATTCTTCTCTACACCCACAACATCTCAAAGGCATCGATTCGGCCACTCCCTGCAGCGAGAACGGACAAGGTCTCCGAAGCACATTAAAAAAAAAAACCAAGCGTTCGTACCAGGTTGACCTTAGTATTACTAGTGATGGCGGTACTTTTCCATATTTTCGTCAATTCAGCCCTTCGCAGTTGTGTTCTTTAGCGCATCTCAAGTTCGCAGCCACATCAATCGGATATCGGCGTCCCCAAATATATAAAAGTGTTTACAACCTCGTAGCCACCAATTCGAGGTGCTCTTTGGTTGTTTTAAACAAACCCGTTGAATTTATTAATCAAAACTTGTCTCTGATCACCTGGCGCCCCTTCCCGTGCCAATTTAATTAGCCATCTATCGGGTTGCCTCTGGAAGTGTCCGGCCCACCGCAGCCATTGCGTCTTTATTTCCTGCACTATATCCTGATCGATATATAGCTCGTTTAGTTCCTATTTCTTCTAATCTGATATTGCTCTTCTACAGGATTATATTTTGGACCAAATATCCTCTTCTTAAAACTTTTCTTTCAAACCGTCCGAGTCGTTCTTCATTTGTTTTGGTCATTGTCCAAGCCTCGGAACTGTACATCATCACAAGCCTTACCACGGCTTTATAGATTTTGATTTTTGAGGTTCTTGTTAGGTTTATCGAACGGAACAGCCTGTCTGGGAAAAACGAACATCGTTGCCACCATTCCGTATGCGTCCCTTTATTTCTTTGGTTATGTCATTGTCTGCATCGACAGTTGACCCCAGGTATTTAAACTGCTCGACTCCTTCGAAATTGTACTGGTGACATTTTATCAAAATCTGTCTCTGTGTGGTCGTCTATTTACGCACACATATTTTGTCTTGTCGTCGTTTCTTACAATACCCATCTTCTGTCATTTAGAATATTAAAACAGAAATAATTCAAATTAAAATTAAATTATTGAAGAAACAGTTGAATTGTCAAACATAACAATTGAATTATTTAACAAAACTGGCATTTTTGGACAAAATAGTAGGTGGCTGTTTTGAATAAAACAGTTGAATTGTTGAAGAAAACGGTTAAATTATTACGCTAAAGAATTGAATTGTTAAATCAAAAACAATTGAATACTAAGTCAAAAATAGTTGAATTGAGAAAAACAGTTGCAATTCTAGACAAAACATTTTCATCCGAGTTTCCATTGAATTTTTTAAATCAAATTCCTGACTTTTTCAGATTTTCCCTTAATAAAATTCATAATTTTTTTATAAATTGGAATTTCATAGTTCCCACCAAATTTTCCAAAACAAAGTTCCTAACTTTTTCAAACTTACCCTGATTAAAATTGATAATGTTCCCCGATTTTTCATAACTTGATGAGCATAACAATTGAATTGTTTAACAATAAATCTAAATAATAGAATTCTTGAACTAAAAATAATTAAAAAAAAACAATTCAATTATTAAATTAAAAATAATTAAAATGTTGAATCAACACTTTAATTATTGAACCAAACAGTTGTATTATTGAACAAAGGAGTAACTTTTTATATAAAATAGTTGAATTATTGAAAAAAACTGTGAAATTATTAAAAAAAAATCTGTGAACTGTTGAATCACAAAAAATTGAATTGTTTAATCAAGCAATTGTTGAATACTAAACCAAAAATAGTTGAATTGAGAAAAGCAGTTCCAATTCTAGACAAAACAGTTTCATTTGAGTTTCCATTGAATTTTCTAAATCAAATTCCTGACTTTCAGATTTTCCCTAAATAAAATTCATAATTTTCGCCGACTTTCTGCAAGTTGCTAAATTTATTTATAAATTAGAATTTTCTGGTTCCCACCAAATTTTCTAAAACAAATTCCTAACTTTTTCAAACTTTCCTGATTAAAATCGATCATTTTCCCGATTTTTCGAAATTTGATGATCAAAACTCAAATATGGATCAATTATTATATAAAAAATAGTAAGCATAACAATTCAATTGTTTTTCTAAATTCCTGAACCAAAAATAATTATAAAAAAAACAATTAAATTAAAAATAATTTAAAATGTTGAATAAAGGAGTTGAATTATTGAACAAAGTAGTAACTTTTTACATAAAATAATTGACTTATTGAAAAAAAAACTGAAATTATTACAAAAATCTGCGAATTGTTGAATCACGAAAAATTTAATTGTTAATAATAAATTTAATTAATAGAATTCCTGAACCAAAAATAATTTAAAAAAACAATTATATTAAAAATAATTAAAATGTTGAATTAAGCAGTTGAATTATTGAAAAAGCAGTTAAGTTATTAAACAAAATCTGTGAACTGTTGAATCATAAAAATTGAATTGTTGAATCAAGGAATTGGTGAACCAAAAACAATTCCTTAACTTTTTCAAACTTCCCTGATTAAAATTGATCATTTTCGCCAATTTTTCGAAACTTAGTGAAGGAAAATCAAATATGAATTAATTATTACATAAAAAATAGTTGAATTGTTAAGCATAACAATTGAATTTTTTTTCTAAATAATAGAATTCCTGAACCAAAAATAATTAAAAAAAAAACAATTAAATTAAAAATAATTTAAAATGTTGAATAAAGGAGTTGAATTATTGAACAAAGTAGTAACTTTTTACATAAAATAATTGACTTATTGAAAAAAAACTGAAATTATTACAAAAATCTGCGAATTGTTGAATCACGAAAAATTTAATTGTTAATAATAAATTTAATTAATAGAATTTCTGAACCAAAAATAATTTAAATAAAAACAATTAAATTAAAAATAATTAAAATGTTGAATTAAGCAGTTGAATTATTAAAAAGACAGTTAAGTTATTAAAAAAAACCTGTGAACTGTTGAATCATAAAAAATTTAATTGTTAAATCAAGGAATTGGTGAACCAAAAACAATTTCTTAACTTTTTCAAACTTCCCCTGATTAAAATTGATTATTTTCGCCGGTTTTTCGAAACTTGGTGAAGAAAAATCAAATATGGATTAATTATTATATAAAAAATAGTTGAATTGTTAAGCATAACAATTGAATTGCCTTTCTATAAGTAATAGAATTCCTGAACCAAAAATAATTTAAAAAAAAACAATTAAATTAAAAATAATTTAAAACGTTGAATAAAGCAGTTGAATTATTGAACAAAGTAGTAACTTTTTACATAAAATAGTTGAATTATTGAAAAAACAACTGAAATTATTACAAAAATCTGCGAATTGTTGAATCACGAAAAATAAAATTGTTGAATCAAAAAATTGTTAAACCAAAAACAATTGAATTCTTAAACCAAATACAATTCAACAGGATTCCCACTGAACTGAATTTTTTCAAATTTTCCTGAATAAAATTCACAATTTTCGCTGACTTTTTGCAAATTGCTAAATTTATTTATAAATTAGAATTTCATGGTTCCCACCAAATTTTCTAAAACAAATTTCCCAACTTTTTCAAACTTCCCCTAATTAAAATTGATCATTTTCTCTGATTTTTCCAAATTTGATGAATGAAAATCAAATTATACATTAATTATTATATAAAAAATAGTTGAATTGTTAAGCATAACAATTCAATTCTTTTCTAAATAATACAATTCCTGAACCTGAAAAATAATTTAAAAAAAACAATTAAATTAAAAATAATTAAAATGTTGAATAAAGCAGTTGTATTATTGAACAAAGTAGTAACTTTTTACATAAAATAATTGAATTATTGAAAAAAAACTGAAATTTATAAAAAATCTGCGAATTGTTGAATCACGAGAAACTGAATTGTTGAATCAAGAAATTGTTGAACCAAAAACAATTGAATTCTTAAACCAAATACAATTCAACAGGATTCCCGCTGAACTGATTTTTTCAGATTGTCCCTGAATAAAATTCACAATTTTCGCTGACTTTTTGCAAATTGGTAAATTTATTTATAAATTAGAATTGCATGGTTCCCACCAAATTTTCTAAAACAAATTCCCTAACTTTTTCAAACTTCACCTGACTAAAATTGATAATTTTCCCCGATTTTTCAAAACTTGGTGAAGAAAAATCAAATATGGATCAATAGAATAGGATAGGAATAGAATAGGATCAATATAGAAAATAGTTGAATTGTTGAGCATAACAATTGAATTGTTAAATTAATTATGTTGAATTACGCAGTTGAATTATTGTTAAGTTATTAAAAAAAATCTGTGAACTGTTGAATCACAAAAAATTGAATTGTTGAATCAAGGAATTGGTGAACCAAAAACAATTGAATTATTAAACCTAAAACAATTGAATTCTTAAACCAAAAACAATTCAACGGGATTCCCACTGAACTTTTCAAAACAAATTCTTTGACTTCTCCAGATTTTCCACGGTTAAAATTGGTAATTTTTCCTAACTTTTCGATATTTTAATTTCAAAAATATAATACGAATCAATAAATGAAAATATATACATCCTAAGATTATAATATAGAAAAACAGCTTAATACAAAATTTAAAAAATAAATAAAAAATGGTTGAATTATTACGCTTAAGAATTGAATTGTTGAATCAAAAACAATAGAACACTAAACCAAAATAGTTGAATTGAGAAAAACAGTTGCAATTCTAGACAAAACCGAGTTTCGTTCGAGTTTCCACTGAATTTTCTAAATCAAATTCCTGACTTTTTCAGATTTTCCCTGAATAAAATTCATAATTTTCGCTGACTTGTTAGCTAAGGTGCTAAATTTATTTATAAATTGGAATTTCATGATTCCCACCAAATTTTCTAAAACAAATTCCCTAACTTTTTCAAACTTCCCCTGATTAAAATTGATAATTTTTCTCGATTTTTTGCAACTTGGTGAACAAAAATCAAATATGGATCAATTATGATATAGAAAATAGTTGAATTGTTGAGCACACCAATTGAATTCTTAAACAATAAATTTAAATAATCTAATTCCTGAACCAAAAATAATTAAAAAAAACTATTAATTATTAAATTAAAATGTTGAATCAAACAGTTGAATTATTGAACAAACAGTTGTATTATTGGACCAAGTAGTAGTTTTACATAAAATAGTTGAATTATTGAAAAAAAAACAGTAAAATTGTTTTAAAAAATCTGTAAATTGTTGAATCACAGAAAATTGAATTGTTAAATCAAAAATAATTTAAAAACAATTAATTTAAAATGTTGAATAAATCAGTTGAATTATTGAACAAAGTAGTCACTTTTTACATAAAATAGTTGAATTATTGAAAAACAGTGAAATTATTAAAAAAACATTTGTGAATTGTTGAATCACAAACCAAAACAATTGTAATGCTGGCATAATTCATCTGCAGGGTGGTAAACTGATCGCATCGAAAGGATGTTTTTAATTAAATTTATATTTCGTCGAAAACAGTGCATTTGGCCCCCATTTACTCTCGAAATAGATTTTAAATTATTAATTTAAATTTGACATACAAATTCTTCTAGAACTAGAAATACCGAGTTATCATCACAGCTGACACTGTCCAAATCTGAAAAAGCTTTTTGAAATTCTTCGGATTTTGATAATAATTTTAATGGTCGCTGCTTTCCCTTTTGATAAAATTCTGGATTATAATCACGTAGAATCCTGGAGAGCTTTACATAGTAAATTACCAAATACGTCAATGATTCTCCGATAATTTTCCACATCAGCTTATATCCAAATTTTTGACTGAGTTTGAAGTTTGTTCATATTTCCCAACATGGTGACGAGAATGTCAGTGTCGGAGAATTTTATCGTAATATTAGCATTTTTTAGCACACATTAGCAATCTTTGAACCGGCTTCTTCGTGGCTACTGCATGAAAAATCTTCATTAAGTTTTCATAGTAGTACTTTTCCATCTTCTACACTGTATTCATAACACTCGTCAAAGTTGAGATAAATTATTTTGTTACTAATCTCATCGTTACCAATGACTGATCTATATCTAACCAAGTGGCGCTAATTGTTACAACTAAAAAAGTAAGCACACTAGAAGCATTACTGAAAGTCTTCGAAGACGTAGTGCAAACTAACACATGAACGATAGAAGAATATGGAACACTTCGATATCAAATGTTATCGAGTAATTTTGCACAATCGCTTTTCTTACCTTACAAAACTAGTTTAGGTCAGGTCGCTGTGAATCGCAGATTCTGTCTTGATAACAGCCCAGATGGGGTAACAAATTTTCTTGACTTGGTTGAATGCTGGGGCAAAGCCCCAAATTTTCTTCCTCGAGTATTCGAAACTTGATTTGACAGGCGCCAATCTCTGGTAACTCAATGCTTCTCGTTGACCAATTTACCTGAACCGGAGAAAAACCCAGCACTGCAACAACTTTAAAATTGTGACAATCGACCATTTTGTATGTTTCATGGAAGTGGCTATAGTACGGCAAATATAACATTTAGGATGTGGTTCAAGTTCCGGCAATTTTATATTTTACTACAAATAATGAAAATTTTAATGCCGTTAATAAAATTTGAAGGTTTGGCCGTTGGAATGGACATTTAACCAGCAGGATTGTCTTCAGCAAAATGGTCAAATAAAAAAAATTAAATATTCACAAAAACCTTACTGGCAGTCCCGGACTGGGTCAGATGGCAAAGTAGCTAAATGTCTCATAGACCAGGATTTGTTTTTTTTGGCAAGTAATTAATTAGTTGAATTAAAATTATAGTGATCTTATCATTAATTTTAATTTCGAATTTCATTTTAAATCATTAATTTTAGTGACTACAGTAGATTTCCGGTTCCAAATTATGACAAAAACAAAAGAATCTAGGCAACATATCAGCCAAATGAAGGAGGTGTCCAATCCCGGTACTCCACAGTGCCAAGAAGACATGGTCGATCCCCTTTCAGTTTATGTCGTGGTCTTGTGGGTTACGGTACACCATTCGTTGGATTGCTAAAAGGTTACATCATCTACTTAACCTCGAAATTATTGAAATCAAATCTCGTAATACAATAGAAATATTTTAATTAAATGCGAAAACCAACAATTTATTTTTAATTAAACTCTAATCAAAATCTTAATTAATTTGATAACAAAAGTGACCTGTCAGTCAAAAAGGCAATAAATCCAGTTCGGACATTTTGTTTATATAAAATTTTGTTAATATAAAATATAGGTTACCCCGAAGGCGCCATGCGTAAGCATGTCTGTCTGGCTGGGCCAAGTGCCCCCATACCTCCTAGTAGTCATCCACGATTTCTTGTTGCTTCTGTATCATCGGGAAGGACTTTACATGTTCAAAACACCTGGTTTTAGCAGATTTGCCTATCATTAGGGCCTCAACTTCTTCGAAGCATCCATATTTGCCACAAAAAGTAGTGCGACTTACTCCTTACTAAGTTTTAAACACCTTCACCACTTTTTAAAATTAGACAACCATAAATAGAAATGACAAAAATTATTAGTCTGGCCAAAAAAAATCGTTATATCGAGAGGACTTTAAAATTTCGTTATAACGCGAGAATTTCAAGGGACCCGCAGTTTCTTTATAACGAGATTTTCGTTATAACGCGAGTTGACTGTATTATTAAACTAACAATAATTTAAATGCTGAAAAAAACAGCTGAATTATTAACAAAACAGCTGAATTTATTGAACAAATCAATTGAATTATTAAACAAAACAGTTGAATTATTAAACGAAACAATTGCAATTTAAAACAAAACAGTTGCATATTGCTGTACCTAAAAGAACCAAATTATTAAACCAAAAATAGTTAAATTGTTGAATAAACCAGTTAATCATTAAAACAATAAAATTATTAAACTGAAAACAATTGAATTGTTGAACCAAATAGCGGAATTATTAAAACAAAACATCTGAATTTATTAAATGAAACAGTTGAATTATTAAACGAAGTAGTTGGATTATTGAACGAAGCAGTTCAGTTTTAGAAAACACAATTGCATTGTAGAAAGGACTGCATTATTAAACTAAATTTATTTAAAAAAAAGATTGAATTATTAAAACAAAAATGTATTTGAATTGTAGGACAAAAACAGCCGAATTTATTAAACAAAGCAGTTGAATTATTGAACAAAACATTTGAATTATTCAACAAAGCAACTAAATTTGTTTTAAAAAAACGACTTAATTATTAAACCAAACATATTGCATTTGCTAAACAAAAAAAAATGAAATATTGAACAAAACGGTTGAATCATTATACCAAAATCAGTTGAACTCTTAAACCAAAACAATGAAATTATTAAACGAAAAACAATTGAATTGTCGAACCAAATAGCGGAATTATTAAAACAAAACATCTGAATTTATTAAATGAAACAGTTGAATTATTAAACGAAGTAGTTGAGTTATTGAAAGAAGCAGTTCACTTTTTGGAAAAAAACAATTGCATTGTAGAAAGGACTGCATTATTAAACTAAATTTATTTAAAAAAAAAGATTGAATTATTAAAACAAAAATGTATTTCAATTGTTGGACAAAACAGGCGAATTTATTAAACAAAGCAGTTGAATTATTGAACAAAACATTTGAATTATTCAACAAAACAACTAAATTTGTTTTAAAAAACGACTTAATTATTAAACCAAACATATTGCAATTGCTAAACAAAAAACTGAAATATTGAACAAAACGGTTGAATCATTATACCAAAATCAGTTGAACTCTTCAACCAAAACAATGAAATTATTAAACGAAAAACAATTGAATTGTCGAACCAAATAGCGGAATTATTAAAACAAAACATCTGAATTTATTAAACGAAACAGTTAAATTATTAAACGAAGTAGTTGAATTATTGAACGAAGCAGTTCAGTTTTTGGAAAAAACAATTGCATTGTAGAAGGACTGCATTGTTAAACTAAATTTATTTAAAAAAAAACGATTGAATTATTAAAACAAAAATGTATTGGAATTGTTGAACAAAAAAGCTGAATTTATTAAACAAAGCAGTTGAATTATTGAACAAAGCAGTTGCAGATTGTTGTACCAAAAACAAAAAATTATTGAATCAAAATACTTAAATTGTTGAATAAACCAGTTAATTATTGAATCAAACAGCTGAATCGTTAAACCAAAATCAGTTCAACTCTTCAACCAAAACAAAGAAATTATTAAACTAAAAATAATAAACTAAAATAATAAATGGTGAACTAAACAGCTGAATTATAAACAAAACATCTTAATTTATTAAATGAAACAGTTGAATTATTAAACGAAGTAGTTGAATTATTGAACGAAGCAGTTCAGTTTTTGGAAAAAACAATTGCATTGTAGAAGGACTGCATTGTTAAACTAAATTTATTAAAAAAAAACGATTGAATTATTAAAACAAAAATGTATTGGAATTGTTGAACAAAAAAGCTGAATTTATTAAACAAAGCAGTTGAATTATTGAACAAAACAGTTGAATTATTAAACGAAACAGTTGCATTTTTGAATAAAACAGTTGCAATTTAGAACAAAACAGTTGCAGATTGTTGTACCAAAAACAAAAAAAATTATTAAATCAAAAATACTTGAATTGTTGAATAAACCAGTTAATTATGGAATCAAGCAGCTGAATCGTTAAACCAAAATCAGTTCAACTCTTCAATCAGAACAATGAAATTATTAAACTAAAAATAATAAATGCTGAACCAAACAGCTGAATTATAAACAAAACATCTGAATTTATTAAATAAAACAGTTGAATTATTAAACGAAGTAGTTGAATTATTGAACGAAACAGTTCAGTTTTTGAACAAAACAATTGCATTGTAGAAGGACCAAATTATTAAACTAAATTTATTTAAAAAAGATTGAATTATTGAATGAAACAGTCGAATTATTGATTAAAACAGTTGCATTGATAAACTAAAATTATTAAACAGCTGAATTATTGAACGAACCAGTTGAACTTTTGAATTAAAGATAATTTAAAGCTAAACAAATTATTTGAATTTTTTATCAAAACAATTGCAGTTTAGAAAAACAGATTTAATTATTAAAGCAAAAACATATTTAAATTATTGAACAGAAAGCGGTGAATTATTGAATAAAACAGTTTCATTGTTAATCTAAACTTATTAAGAAGCTGAATTATTGAACGCAATAGTTGAATTGTTGAATCAAAAATAATTGAATGCTAAACAAGGCAGTTGAATTATTATACAAAACAGTTGAATTTTTGATTAAAACAATTGTATTGTAGAACCAATGACGACTGAATTATTAAACAGCCAATTAAATTTTAAAACCAAAAGTATTTGAATTGTTGAATAAACTAGTTAATTATTGAACCAAACAGCTGAATTATTAAAGCAAGCAACTGAATTTAAAAAAAAAGACTGAATTATTAAACTAAAAACGTTTAATAAAAACAATAAATTGCATTATTCGACTAAAACAATTACGAATATTATTTAACTAGCAATAATTGTAATGCTGAATAAAACAGTTGAATTATCGAACCAAACAGCTAAATTATTGACAAAACAGGTGAATTATTGACAAAACCGACAATACAGTTGAATTAATGAACAAAAAGCATTATTATTCAACAGAAAACAATTGCCTATATTATTAAACTAATAATAATTGTAATTCTGAACAAAACAGTTGAATTATAGAACCAAACAGCTGAATTATTGACAAAACAGGTGAATTATCGACAAAACCGGTGAATTATTGACAAAACCGACAATCCAGTTGAATTAATGAACGAAATAACATTATTATTCAACAGAAAACAATTATCTATATTATTATTTCACCAATAATAGTAATGCTAAACAAAACAGATGAATTATCGAACCAAACAGCTGAATTATTGACAAAACCGACAAAACAGCTGAATTATTGACGAAACCGACAAAACAGTTGAATTAATGAACGAAATAGCATTATTATTCAACAGAAAACAATTGCCTATATTATTAAACTAATAATAATTGTAATGCTAAACAAAACAGTTGAATTATTAAACAAAACAATTAAATTATTGAACGAAACATCACTCTTAACAAATCAGTTGCATTTTTGAACAAAACAGCCGCATATTATTAAACTAAAACAATTGAATTATTAAAACAAAATTAATTAAATTGTCAAACTAAAAATATTTAAATTGTTTAATTTAATAACCAATTAATTATTATTGAATCAAACAGCTGAATTATTGAATAAAGCAACTGAATTTAAAAAATATTCTTAAACTATTAAACTAAAAGCGTTGACCCAAAACAATTGAATTATAAAAAACAATTTATATTATTAAACTAACAATAATTGAAATGCTAAACAAAGCAGCACAATTTATTAAACAAACCAGTTGCAATTTAAAACAAAACAGTTGCATATGGCTGTACCAAAAACGACCAAATTATTAAACCAAAAAACCTTGAATTGTTGAATAAACCAGTTAATTATTGAATCAAACAGCTGAATTATTAAACAAAACAACTTAATTATTAAATCAAAAATATTGCAATTGTTAAACAAAGAAGCTGAATTATTGAACAAAACAGTTGAATCGTTGTACCAAAATCAGTTTAACTCTTCAACCAAAACTATGAAATTATTAAACTAAAAATAATAGAAATGCTGAACTAAACAGCTGAATTATTACAACAAAACATCTAAATTTATTAAATGAAACAGTTGAATTATTAAACGAAGTAGTTGAATTATTGAACAAAGCAGTTCAGTTTTTGAACAAAACAATTGCATGTACGATATATCAAAGAATTGCATAATTAAACTAAATTTATTTAAAAAAAAACCGATTGCATTATTAAACTAAAAATATATTTGAATTGTTGAACAAAAAAAGCTAAATTATGGAATGAAATAGTCAAATTATTGAATAAAACAGTTGCATTGTTAAACCAAAATTACTAAACAGCTGAATTATTGAACTCAACAGTTGCACCAAGGACAAACAAAACAGTTGAATTATTATACGCAATAGATAAATTATTGAATGACAGTTGAATTTTAGATCAAAACAATTGCATTACATCATTAAACTTAATTTATTAAAAAAAAGATAGAATTATTAAACCAAAAATATATTTAAATTGATGAACAAAAAAGCTGTATTATTGAACTCAACAGTTAAATTGTTGAATCAAAAATAATTGAATGCTAAACAAAACAGTTGAATTATTATACGAAACAGATGAATTATTATTGAATGACAGTTGAATTTTTGATCAAAGCAATTACATTTTAGTACCAAAGACAACTGAATTATTAAACAATAACCAATTAAATTTTCAAACCAAAAATATTTAAATTGTTAAATAAACCAGTTAATTATTGAACCAAACAGCTGAATTCTTGAATAAAGCAACTTAATTTAAAAAAAAATACTAAATTATTAAACTAAAAACGTTGAACCAAAAACAATTGAATTATTCAACAGAAAACAATAATTACCTATATTATTAAACTAATAATAGTTGGAATGGCGAACAAAACGGTTGAATTATCAAACCAAATAGTTGAATTATTAAACAAAACAGTTGAAGAGCAGCATTTTTGAACAGAACAGTCGCATATTGTAGTACCAAAAACGACCAAATTATTCAACCAAAAACTATTTAATTATTAAACTGAAAACAATTGAATTATTAAACCAAAACTAATTAAATTATTAAACCAAAAATATTTGAATTGTTGAACAAAAAAGCTGGATTATTGAACGAAACAACTGAATTATTGAACAAAACAGTTGAATTGTACAACAAAAAACAATTAAATTATTCAACCAAAAACAACAAAATTGAATTATTCAACCAAAAGCAACAAAATTGAATTATTCAACCAAAAACTATTTAATTATTAAACTGAAAACAATTGAATTATTAAACCAAAACTAATTAAATTATTAAACCAAAAATATTTGAATTGATCAAAAAAGTTGGATTATTGAACAAAACGACTGAATTATTAAACAAAACAGTTGAATTGAACAACAAAAAACAATTAAATTATTCAACCAAAAACAACAAAATTGAATTATTCAACCAAAAACAACAAAATTGAATTATTCAACCAAAAACTATTTAATTATTAAACCAAAAATATTTGAATTGTTGAACAAAAAAGCTGGATTATGGAACGGAACAACTGAATTATTGAACAAAACAGTTGAATTATTCAACCAAAAGCAACAAAATTAAATTATTCAACCAAAAACTATTTAATTATTAAACTGAAAACAATTGAATTATTAAACCAAAACTAATTAAATTATTAAACCAAAAATATTTGAATTGAACAAAAAAGCTGGATTATTGAACGGAACAACTGAATTATTGAACAAAACAGTTGAATTGTACAACAAAAAACAATTAAATTATTCAACCAAAAACAACAAAATTGAATTATTCAACCAAAAGCAACAAAATTGAATTATTCAACCAAAAACAATGAAATTATTAAACTAAAAATATTAATTGAAATGTTGAACAAAACAGTTGAATTATTAAATCAAACAGCTGTATTATTGACAAATTCTCTGACTTTTCCATCATTAAAATCGTTAACGAAATTAATCGTAATAACTTTGACTTGCTTAAAAATCATTAATTCTCTGACTTCTCCGATACAAAATTTTAAATCCCCCGACATTTCCAAGTTTTCTTCCAAGATTCTTTCCACGCTAAGTTCACATCGAAATTTATTAGACGCAGTAACAAAATTTTCAAACCTTGATAAAGTTTCTTTCGTTTCGTTTTTTCGTTAAAAATTTATAAATTCAATTAACATTTCACTTAATTTAAAAGTCATTAAATTGTACAAGTTAATAATGTTATTATTGAATAGCAACAACTTTTTTTTTATTCAAACGAACCTGGTTTTCGAAAAAATGACGACTATTGGTCCTCGTAACGGGAGTAGAACTTCAGGAGACAACACATAACTCCGCTATTTTTAAATGAAATTTTGTGTATGTACGCTGTAAACATAAGAATAAAAATATATTACATTTCTATTTTTAATTCTTTTTGGAGTGTCGCAAGTTAGCATAACCCCTTTAGGAGTTGACCATCGTTGAAATTGTTCTTCGCCAAGTTCCCCCGTAGACAAATTGACCAGTCATCAAGTGTAAATCACGAGTTATCTGGGTCCGTGTGGATTCGTAAATAGTGACGTTTTAAACGATACTTTAGAGAACATTTATAATCACAAAGATTACACCCAAACGGTTTCTCTCCGGTGTGGGTTTGTAAATGACGTGTAAGATCTGCGTTTCTAGAGCAGTTAAATTTGCAAATTTTGCACTGAAACGGTTTCTCTCCGGTATGTACTCTCATATGCCGTTTCCATAGCGATCTATCGGAAGTTTTATAGTCGCAAATTTTACATTCAAATGGTTTTTCACCGGTGTGTATTCTCATGTGCCGTTTGCAGTGAGATTTATCGATAGCTTTATAATCGCAAATACTACACCCAAATGGTTTCTCACCGGTATGTATTCGCATATGTCGTTTCCATCGTCCTTTATGAGAAACTTTAAAATTGCAAATGTTACACTCAAACGGTTTCTTACGATTATGAATATTCGCATGCTCTGCCAGCTGCAATGTATTTGTAAATATTACGTTACATACCCGACACTCAAATTGTCGGCTAATTTGGATTTTGTTGATCGTAATCTCTTCTTTAATATCAATGGAATGGTGTAAGCTTTCCAGTTTGATATCCATGTCTGCCACCTCTTCAATTTTAATTTCTCTGCTGCCATGGTCCAATTCTTCTGAAAATATCTCCTTTTTAATAGCAACGGAATGGGGTAAATCTTCAAGTTTCATATTTTTTTTTTGTTAAATTCTTCTGAAAATAGTGAAATATTAGAAACTACTTACTTTCTATTTTTGTGGTAAAAATAATATTACCAGTAACAATTTAAAACAATTACAAGCATAAGTGAGGTTATGTCGCAGGTTGAGGTTTAAATGCAGGGTTGCCACCATAATGTACAACTTTTCTTCAGTTTTTTTATGATTTCGCTTATGTCAATGGTTGAATTTTGTAAATATTCTTTTATTTTTTATCAATGCATTGTACAAAATAGTTGCCCAAAATCGTAGACACAAACAGCATTTACATTTGTAATTGGATCGTCTGTCACCGTTAAATCTACTGAATACTACCATTATAAAACGGTACTAGAGCCACTGCCTAAGAAACGGGATAACTATAAATTTTTAAAGATTTAGAAAACGGTCGATAATGCATTATACTAAATTATTAAACTATTACAATGGCCACATACGATATTGTTGGCAATTTACCCGTAGAAATAGGTCAGAACATTTTTTATGTATTTATCATCGGAAGATTTGTGCAACGCATTGAAGTGCTGTAGAAGATGGAGGTACATAGCCAGTGGAGATTATTTTTGGAGAACGAGAATAGAAAAGGAATTTGACTTTGTCAGGGACGAAGATTTAGACACTAAAGTTTATGACGCCTATGTGCAGAACTTCTCTTCTCGATCGGAGGTAAGCACCATCATACCTGTCAAGTCGCTGCTTTTTTTACTTTATTTTTAGGGTCAATACATGTACATCCGTGAATTGGACTACAATTGGAGGAACGGCATCTTTACGAGCAGTGTCATCTCGCTACCGGGTCAAGTAGAAGCGCTAATTTATGTCGACGAAGAAATCCTAATCGTAGCGGTCGAATCTAACAAAATCTTAATTGTGAATATTTCTAATGGAAAGGTACAGCCGAAAGTTGTACTTATGATATTTTATCTAATCATTTAATTTTAGATTGAAAAATCCTTTTTTGCGGAGAAATGGATTCACGTAGAAAAAAAACGAGGATTTATTATATGCAATTTGTGAAAACCGTAATCGCACTGCTGAAAACTCTACGGTGATATTTAAAGTGTGGGATCTGCAAAGCTGTGAACTAATCTTTGATTTGCAAACAGAATTATTGCCCACCTATTACAAAACCGACAGAAGCTTCTGCAAAGACTTGTAAGTAATCCACTATATTATAAAACTAAAATTTTCTTGGGAATCAAATTTCCCGATTGTGAATCTCGTTAATTCATTCATGCAAATCTTTATTGTTTCCGTGACCCTCTAACAGAAAAATCTATTTTGTTTTTAGAATTGCCTATATATCGCTAATACAAGAACCGGACCCACTTCACGGTTGCACATATTTCATATCAGAAAGGGAAAATTAGATTTTTGGAAAAACGATGTTGTTGTGATTCACTGTAACAACGACATTATAGCAGCGGGAACTTTGAATGGGATTATTGAAATTATGGACTTAAATTATAATCCGTTAACAACACTTAAATGCTGCAAGGCCAGGTGCTTTGTTAAAATTGAAGTAAACACTTCGGTCAGTACAGAAAATTAAGATCACTTTAACTTTCCCGTTTTAGATGAAAAATGATTATCTGGTTACTATTTGCGTAAATCCTGGTAGCGCAGAAAGCTGGGGTGTCGTCTGCATCTGGGATCTTAAAACCGAATCCAAGTTGCATACCATGAAAGAATCAACGGTAACTTCCTTAACTTTTGTAACTGAAAATATAGTCATTTGCGAACAGCTGTTCAGCTATACTTTGCTAAATGTGCAGACGGGAGAGTACATTTTGGAAGTTCATCAAGGTAAAATGAACGAAAGAGCAAAGGTCGCTTACTAAAAGTTGTTTTCTTTTTAGATTATCGGCCCGTTCCGATATTTTTATATCAAACAATTTTTTCATATTTTTAGGAAACGGGGAAACTGCAGCCTTGGATATGTGGTGTCTTAGAACGCAAAAACTAATAAACTGTTTAAATTTTAAAACGTTGTACCCCGCGATATATCCAGTTGGTTCCTACGAACCAAATTTCTTTCCCGTAGTATCAAAGACGAATATGGCACATTTCAGCAAAACTGATCTATACTCGGTGCATATAATGGATTTTGCACCGAACATAGCGAACCAAATGTTCGCTTAAAGCCAAAATGCTGCACATTTGATATGGCACTTTCTGTGATAATAAATGAAGTAAAAAGAAATATTTTTAGATATTGAACGCCACTTGAAAATTGTTAGTTTCTTAGATTGCTCGTATCTCAGCTGCTAGCACTCTGCACTTTTGGTTATCAATTTAATCCAGATTTTGATTCGCCGTTTAATTAAAATAAATCTGCGGTTTTGCGGTTGATATATAATAATTTTATTGTATTACGAGATTTGATATTGATTAACGGGTTAATATGACTGATTTATTTTAATCAAAAAATATTTTGAAACTATCATTTCAATAATTATTCGTACGATAATTAGATTGAGGCCATGATTTCGATTTGATTAACATAAATCCGCCATATTAACGAATTTTTTGACATTTGCATGCCAAAACAGTGGAATTATTGTGATTTGATATCAAACACTGAAAATCTTTTAATCAAACCACGGGTTAACCACCAAAACTGCGGATTTATTTTAATAAACAACGAATTGAAATCTAGCAGTTGCGGATGTAACACTGAGTGGTGTCGTAAAGTATTTAAATATGATGTAAATTGACGATGGAATGCAAAATCAGTTTCGAGTTCAGGCATCGGTTTGCAAAAATATGAACGCTATGGGCATCCAGGCTTCGCACCGAACTGCCCGGTGATAGATCCGCTACTGAAATCGAGATTAAATTGACATCAAAAGTGCGTTAGAATCGGCTGAGTTACAACTACTGATAACTTAATAACAGAAAATTGTTTTGTCTTTACACATGAACAGTCCGCACAGTTTACAAAAATGCGAAAACTTCACTTTATTCATAAATAACTAGGATTTTATTAGTCGCAATGTCACTTTTTCAAATCACATAAAATGAACCTTTTTAAGATGAGTAGCCATTGCAGAAACAAGATGGCCCCCATGTTTATGTCTTAAATTGATTGTATCTCAGTTTTCTCGTACTAACAGGAAACTTGATTGTTAACTAACAATAAATGCACATTTCTAAAGTATCTGCAGATTTCACTTTTGTCGTGAAAGTTGATTAAATTTTAATATTTTGTAAACTTTGTTACTATTACATTTTATATTGAATACAAAATTGTTTGAATAATCCCATTCTTTTTGTTCTGGAATGTTATCTCAGATTTGTTTTCTTGATATACTAAACGGTGACAATGCCTCTTCTCCGTTAGTTAAGATATTGGGTTCAAATTCAAAGAGAGAACTTTCTTATGCCTTTTTCCGCTTTATATATCAAGAACGGGTGAATAAATGTCACACGTAGCACATATAGAAAGCCGCTAGTGATTAAAAAAAAAAATTTGTTACTAATATCCATTCCTGCTGTTGGGTAAACATGTTAATTATAGAAATTTTATAAAAGTCATGTTAAATGTTGGTCTAAATAAGCTGTCTTTGGTGTCCACCGTTCAGAAACGTTGACTGATCCCGATTGAATTAAAGAGTAGTCTTTTCAAATCCAAGCCAGTATTATCTCCTTTCAAGTATTAAAAGCTAACCAAGCCACAACAAGGGTAATGTAGCTGTCCCAGATCAGAACTAGCGTTTCAAACCGAACCTAGCGCTTCGTAGCGAAGATCACCAAACCGAACGCGCTCAATACATAAACATAAATTGATCAACAAATTAAATAATAATATTATTTGATGTAAATAATGGAATTTGACGTATAATTGAAATGAAAAGGTAAGAATTTAATGTTTTCTAGCAGAAAATATCAAATAATTTATCGAGTTTCAAAACATAACCTCACATAATATTATTGATTTTTTGTAAAGGTTGGAAATCGGCAATATGGAAAAAGCGACACTCACAAAAGAGTTTTATAGAGTAGAAGGCGAGGAAGATATAAAATATAATTCGATTGATATTAAAGAAGAACCAGGGGAAGATGTAAAATTGAATTTGGAAGATTTGCATCATTCGATTGACATAAAAGAGGAAACGTCACTGGAACGGGATGAAAAATTGGAATTTATTAGTAGCAGTAGTAGTAAGTCTGCAAAAGTTTACTCCGAGTCGGATGCAGTAAGAGAATTTCTACCGTCTCGCAGTGGCGACAGACCGTTTGCCTGTGAAGTTTGCGAGTATTGCTGTGCGAAGAAGCAAACTTTGGTTCGCACATGTTAACTCATTCCGGAGAGAAGCCGTTTGCATGCGAATTATGTGACTATAAATATGCAATTAAACAAAATTTGAAGGCCACATGAGAATTCACACCGGTGAGAAACCATATGCCTGTTCAATGTGTGACTATAAAAGTGCCCGTAGCACTTATTTGAAAGATCATTTGAAAATTCATTCTGGCGAGAAGCCGTTTGATTGTAAGCTATGTGACCAAAGATTTTCAACCAAAGGTAGTTTGAAGCAACATAAGAAAACTCACGTCGGAGAGAAACCGTTTGCTTGTGAGATATGTGTTTACGACTGTTTCACCAAGCAACATTTAAAGCAGCACATGCAAGTTCACTCCGGAAGGAAACCGTTTGCATGTAAAGTATGTGATTATAAAAGTTCGACGAAAGAAATACTGAAGCGGCATACCATGAGGATACATACCGGAGAGAAACCGTTTGCCTGTGAAGTTTGTGATTATAAGAGTTCGGTCAAAGAAACAGTACGACAGCATATGAGAATACATACCGGTGAGAAACCGTTCGTTTGTGCACTTTGTGATTTTAAAACTGCACGAAGAGATAGTTTGAGAGATCACCTAAGGGTTCATAGTGGAAAGAAAATGTTTTCTTGCGAAATGTGCGACTATAAATGTACGTTAAGAAAGTATTTAAGGCTGCATGTCCGAACTCATACTGGCGGAAAACGTCGTCGGTAAGCTTATTTTTGCTCTTCGAGGCAGTTTCAAGAGTTGAAATTTAGGGACAAAGCAGAATAGTAATGGAATTTATCTTGATAGATTGTTGTGATAATGAAATACCTGGTACTCTCGGGCTCCGATCATGGCACCTTGATCGTGGCAGCACGATTGAACATTGGTGCTCATTCTAATACTGGAAAACGATCAAGATCCGCCGCCTACCGACCGGGTTTAGCAAAACCAAGAATCAGACTTCCTGAACTCACCTCCGTAATATTCTCACGCTTAGAAAAGAATGTTGCCGTTGTAAGAATTGATTGTTAACAATGGGAAGGCTTCTTGGAGGAAATTAACAGAAAAACAAGAACAATTGATTTCTGACGTTTGTTCGAATCGAAATTGTTAAAATTAATTTCACCAAGAAGGTTTCGCCCTTAGCAATATTTATTATGTTAGGGTAAGTTCGTCTATAGTAATTATTGAGAAATTATATACTGTGCTGCACAATTGGCCTTTAATATGAATTATTCGATCCTGTTTTATTTAAAAATTGATTACGACTGCATCGTGTAAAGTTTAAATAATGCAAGTCGGCATTGTCACGCATTTGGTTCAATATCTGACCACTGCGTTAGCATTGCAAAGTTGTAAGAGACTAGTAGAGAGTTGTAACTTTGTCAGATTAAGCCGTCCCGAGGGGGCCCTGTTCCAACGTAGGTCTTTTTGTTACCCGAAGTTGTAAAAATTTCAGTTTTGTGCGAGTGTTAGAGTATCACTGTCTTTAGAGACATTTGACCGTGTAGATTTTAACACAAAAAATTACACCTGAATCTTAAACGTGACATTACACTTCAAAATTTGTAATCATCCTGTAGGAGAGGAAGGATTTACTTTCCAGCCGTGCGCGTCGTTAGAGTGGATTAACGAGATTGTTTATTATTAACAGGTTAATAATAAACAAATTTTAATTCTTATTATTTCATTACTTCAAACAATAATAATTCGATCAGAGATGGCGGTGAGGTAAACTAGTGGCGCCACACTGATATAACCTATTTATCCTGATGAGATTTTGCTCAGACTAATTATAGAAATTTGTTATTACTAATCAGAGATCTTGTGTGAAAATAATATTTTCAAATTGCACCAGTGCTTAAAATAGAAGTTTACCCAGAAAATGGTAAGAATGCAATTATTCGATTTCTGAACCGAGTAATCTCGGCAGTCCCAGAAATTTTATATTGAAATCTAAACGAAAACCATTTTTTTTGGATTGATGATTTGAATGTAAAATATACATGATTTGAATCTCTTTCCGTAAACCTAAGTTTAGTTGTTTTAGCCATGATCCTTTCTGCGTAGGCAAAGAGAGTCCCATTTATTCTACTTCCGTAGTGGACAATGCTACCGTAGCTTGGTGTCTAGTCTTCCCCTACAGACTCTGCATTTCACTTTAAAAATATTACCGGTGACATCACAGATGTCAATTTCTCAATTGGCATTTCAAATGTTTTTACCGATATTGTTTCCTTGAATATCTGCAATGCTTTTTACTGCGTTTTGCATGGACTTTTATTAAATTTGCTATCGGTGTGCACTACATCCGCTATATTTAGCATCAAAAAGAGTTTATTATTATTATTTCGGGCTCCTTAGCTGCAAGAATACAACGAAAGCTCTCTATCCGTAAGAAGGTTTCTTGGCATTTCTCAAAAAATATTTTAAATAAAATTTCCTTCCGAAAAGATTATTTCCAATATTTGCCTAGATTGAAGGTTAGAAAATTAATTCTAGGAAAAATAGTAAAGAAAAAAAAAGGTTATATTTTTTTTTTTTAAATATTCTTTTGTTATCCACTTTCGGTTGTAAAACTCTTTCTCTAGAGAAAGAGCAAGGCTACCGAATGTTTTTTATTTTTAATGATGTAGTTATCAACGCAGAGAGACATGTTTTCTGAAGAAACATAAGAAAGTTGGACATATCTCAGCATTATTAGCAGTAAATATAAAAATATCACTTACTCCCCTAAAGGTATATAACCGTTATTTCACAGGCAAATCTGAAGTTTTTAAATGTTACTTCTCATAAACCAGCGATTCTTAATCGGGCAAACAGTTGACACGACAATGCAAAACAAAAACATCGAAGAAATCAAAATATTGTTGCTGCAATCCTGCAATTCTAGAATTAAACTTAACGACAGGTTTACGGAATTATTCAAAAACTTCGAATTCTGTGTGAACTTCCGAATCCTTTCAAGTTTACCGTTCCCCTCGGATCGTTGTAATTTTATCGGTGCCGATTTAAGAAACTTTTGTTGATCGGGTTCTCGGGCTTCTGACATAGCGATGTGAACATTTCGCAATATTGTGGCAATGCAATTAAAACTAAATTTATTTGTTACAGGAAACTCCATGCCATTCAATTAGCTGCCCCCAAATTAAGACCGAAGAAGAAACAGAAATCAAATTGGAAGATTTACATCATTCCATTGACATTAAAGACGAGATTTCTATGCTAGAGCGTCAACCGGATGGAGAACGACTGAAGGCCAGTGCGAAACAATTTGCATGTGAAATTTGTGACTACAAAAGTTCACGTAAAGACTGTTTAAACGTTCATTTAAAAACTCACACTGGTGAAAAGTCGTTTGCATGCGAGGTGTGCAACTACAGATGTGCACGGAAATGGCACTTAAAAATGCATTTCAGAACCCATACCGGCGAGAAGCCCTTTGCTTGTGAAATGTGCGACTATAAAGGTACACATAAACAAAGTTTAAAAATTCATTTGAGAACTCATACAGGAGAGAAACCATTTGCGTGTTTAATGTGTGATTATAAAAGTTCATCCAAGGCAAACTTAATGAATCACATAAAAAACCATTCCGGAGAGAAGCCGTTCAAGTGTGAACTGTGTGATTATGAATGTAAACGTAAAGAATATTTTAACCGACATTTGAAAACTCATACAGGCGAGAAGGCGTTTGCGTGTGAAATTTGCGACTATAAATGTGCTGAGAAATTTAGTTTAAAAGTTCATTCGAGGATTCATACAGGCGAGAAGCCTTTCGCCTGTGAAATTTGCGACTATAAATGTGCGCAGGAGGGAGTATTAGAAATTCATTTAAGAACTCATACGGGCGAGAAACCGTTTGCATGTGAAATTTGTGATTATAAATGCGCACGTAAGCATAGCTTAAACATTCATTTAAAAATTCATGCTGAAGAGAAACCGTTTAAGTGTGAAATGTGTGATTTTAAATGTAAACTAAAGGAATATTTTAACAGACATTTGAAAAGTCATACTGGGAAGAAGGCGTTTGCATGTGCAATTTGTAATTATAAATGTGCACGGAAGTACAGCTTGGAAGTGCATTTAAGAACTCATACAGGTGAAAAACCGTTCGCCTGTAAAATTTGTGATTATAAGTGTACACAGGCGGGAAGCTTAAAATATCATTTAAAAACTCACACAGGCAATTTGTGATTTAGACATTGGTTTGATAGATTAAAATATAATTGAACCACATACATATTGGACGTTACCGAAATGGGCTTGCTCGTTGAAGTAGTAAAATTATTGTGAAAATTGCATCTAGTGTAATTTTGAAAAATTTAATTAAACTTAGCTATTAAAATACAATTTCTTTATATAATTAAAATATAAGTAAGTTAGTTTTGTCGAGTGATTCCAAAATATAAAATAATTTGCACTCCCCCAAATTGAAGAGGGATTTCTCAAATTATTGCAGATTCGGAAAGGCAATACAACGATTATTTTTACAATTATGTATCTATACGACACATTCATACTTAAAGCTCCAAAGTATAATAGATGAAGAAAATGTAAATTTTACACGAACATGGCCGACGGCCTATATACCGAATAATATAATTATCAACAATAGAAGGAACCTTTTCTTTATGAAAAATTTAAGAAATATTCACAGAAAGCATATTCAAGAACCTGAAAATGGTTTTATTAAATGTACAAGTCAGAAAAATCTAGAAATTTATACCGGAGTACCGTTTACGTCTAAAATTTATAATTACAAGTGTGTACTTTAAAAAATCCTAAAACTACATTTAAAAAATCATACCAGCGAGAAATAATTCTGTCTGCCAATTATTGGGGTCAACACTGCCTGGAGATGTACCATTAGCACAATTTTTTTTTAAAATTTTATTCAAGTGTTTGTTTACCACTCGATTACATAAAAATAATTTTGAAAGTTTCCTTTCTTTTTCAAGATAAATTTTAGCACAAAAATACTGCGACTAAATTTTAAATTTCCCGCTCATTTCTGAAACTGAATTCTAACCAGAATTTAATCTAGTGAATTGCGAATAAGGTGATTATCTTTGAAAACCATTTTTTTTAGTGTATTCTCTGGAGTGTATTGCATAACCCTAATCTAGGTTTATAAAATAAATAAATTAAGAAACCAAAGTTAAAATTAAAAGAATAGTTAATTTAAAAAATGGCCGCAATAAATCAACAAAAATTTGGAGATACAGCTTTCGTTTAATCGACCTGAAATGGATTCCGTTTAGTTCCAGTCGGATAAGAAAACTCCAACTGTATTACCAAACATACTTTATTCTTAATATAACTTAAAATTTAATACTATTTTACGTTATTCGTTGAGTTTTGCCATATTATTTTCGTAATCGAGTATTGCCCAATAGTTGTTCTCACGATCCTGATAACTACGTAGTAACTTTGAATTTGTTTTTGCAATTATATCAAAATGGTGGATAAATAAACATACATCTCGAATATAGCAACCAGTTATAATTTGCCATTGTAATTATAATTCTAAAAATAAAATAATTTTAAATTGCACACAATCAGTGGTGTGATGTACTTTTAATATTTAACATAACGTAAAACGTTATGGCTTATTTTAAATCACTTATGTTAAAGTAGAAATAAGTATAGATTGCATGCGATAAGAACAACGCTATACAGAGATGTCATAAGTTAGAAAGAGAACAAGCTTATAAAGTATAATGCGCAAGCCCTCTTTGATAAATTTTCAAATTTGAAATTTTTCAAATGTGTTAACTTTTTACATTTTACGTTAAAATTTTACGAATAACACCCGACTTATAACAGGCAAAGTTTACATGCCGTTATAAATAGAACTGTCATTCGAAAGTTTTAATTCGATAAAGTGAGGTTAAAAACATGAATTTTGGAAGTATTTTAAATATCGCTCTGTTTGAAGAACTACATAATGCAGTTGAAAGGTACAGTAAAATATAATATAATTGAATATAATCTATGGTGAGGTTATATACATATGTACTATTTAAATTTGTTTAAAATTTTAGAAATGAAATAAACGTTCAAAGAAGGATTTTACGAGATACTAGTAACCCTTTTGAATTAAGGAAGAAGAATTTCGAAAGAATTTCAGATTGTCACGAGATTTAGTCTGGTATTTAGTACAAATTCTGCGACCACATTTAAAAGAGAGTCAAAGAAGTAATTCTTTGAAACCTGAATTTAAAGTAAGTACAAATATGCTTAAGTACAAAACCCTAATGAAATTTAAAAAAGTGTATAGGTTTTAAGTGCACTTTCATTTTTTGCAATGGGTTGTTACCAACGTAGTGTAGGCAATAGTATGCATATGAGTGTCGAACGATCCACTGTGAGTAAAATTATTAGTGAAGTAACAGATGCCATGGTGGAACATGTTTTAAATATTCATCCTTTTAAATTTCCACAAACAGAAGTAGAACGTCAGGCAGTAAAACTAAGGTTATATATATATAAGTATAGTTGATCGTGTAACAATTTAATCAAATCCGTTTTTTTTAGGTTTTACCAAAAATTTGGTTTTCCTGGTGTAGTAGGTGCGATAGATTGCACGCATATAGCGATCATTGCTCCAAAAACAGATGATCCTGTACGACCTGGTCTTGCTTATTATAACCGTAAAGGATTTTACAGTTTAAATGTGCAAATGGTAAATCTTTGTGCATTAATCGTACATAATCTTAAGCAAATTTCTTTTGTCGTTAGATATGTGACGCCAATTTAAAAATTTTAAATTGTAATGCGCGCTTTCCTGGATCTACTCATGATTCGGCTATATGGACAATGAGTGTAGTTAATCGACATTTAGAGGAGAAATATTTCAACAACGAATTAAATTCATCATGGCTAATAGGTTGGTTAATACAGTCTGCACTTAGTCACAGTTATATTTTGAGTTTATGTTACCAGGAGATGCAGGTTATCCACTGCAACCGTGGCTATTAACACCTCTCGAGGGTTATCCAGCAGAGTCTCCAGAAGGACGTTACACACGACACCATATTTTTGCTCGAAATACCATTGAACGATGTTTCGGTATATTAAAGCAAAGATTTCGGTGTCTTCTTAAACATCGTGTGTTACATTATGCCCCTGTCAGAGCTGCAAAAATTGTACTATCATGTGCAATTTTACACAACTTGGCAATTGATGCAGGCTTACCACTAGAAGAACCCAAAATCTGGACAATAATGAACAAATGGAATGTATTGATAATAATCAAGTTTCACTAAATTCAGGTATATATAATAATTTATTATAGGTAATCAAAATGTAACAAATTTCTTTTCAGTATCACATTTGAATGAAGGTAGAAGAGTTCAAGCCCAACTCATACAGAGGCATTTCACATAACAGAATTTATTATTTCTAATTTAAATATTAAATAAACATACTGGTTACAAGGACGGCTATAGACAGAAAGAGAGTCAGAAAGAAAACTTTCCTTTGTAGACTCCCCCCCGGCTCGAACCGAGTGCTTTAGCGGTAGTAGTCGATCGCTCTAACTACTAGGCCAGTGACTGACTGCCTCTTTAAATAAACTTATTATAATATACTAATAAACTAAAATATAATAATAAACTTAATTAATAAAACTAAATACTAATAAAATGTAACTTTCACTCAAATAAAGTTTCAAAATTTTCAAAAGAACCGAATATTTTAAAATATTCCAATTTTAATTTGGCCCGTTCTAATTTAGAATTTTCACTGGTGTTTTCCCTAACAGCAGCCGCAAAATTGTCCACGGAGGAAGCCAATTGCTGAATTGCATTAGCCTTGGTGACTTCCATTTCCGAAATTGTGTTCTGCGTTTCTGCAAACACAGAACATGCCGATTGCAAAATTTGCGACGTGTACCGCGAACTGCCAGGTGTTGGAGCTGCGACCTGCTTTTGAATCCCTTTATTGGATTTGTCTGTACATGAGTTAGTATTATAAACATGGTGAACGCATTGTACTTATACATTTACCTCTGGTATTTTTATCTCCTTCCTGCCTATTTGTACCAAGCTCCACCATTGGTGGTACCAATGGTTCAATATCTAAAAATTAAAAACATACACTTCATGTACATATGAGCTGTTGAAAACCATAGTGGTCTAAGTCAAAATCACGTTTTTGAGATAATAGTCGAATCCGCTTCATATTACAAATATACTTGCTCACAAAATTTTAAAAATATAAGTCTGTTTGTTACATAAATTGTGCAAATGAAATGTTAATCACTGACGATGTACTATAGCGCTGTATAACTTAGTTTTATGACTTAGACCACTATGGTTTTCAACGGCTCATATATGAACATGCAATAAATTACCATCGTCATATGCAGCATCTTCTAAAAATATGTGAGCGACACTTTCATTCTGGCAATCATTGGGAACAAAAGTGTGTGTCGATTCTTCTAAAATATAAAAGTTAAATGGTAAAATTATCTTATTTAATTATTAGTGTAAGATAACATACTACTGGTACTATTTTCGTTAAAAGGAATCTCAAATTCAGCTACCGTTGCTACAAACAATAAATTAGAAGCTTTATTAATTTTTCTATTATAACGCTTACCACTACCACAGCATCCTCCAAATGTATCGGGAATGACATCATCCCGAGGTGAATTTTGGAGATTAGGTTTAGCAACCTTTCCTCCAGATCAGTTAGTTTTTGGATGATCCACTACCACCGCCAGTTTTTTAAACTCACACATATTTCTCTGCTCTTGCGTTTGGTGTTCATCTTCCACTCGTTAAATATCTAAGAAAAAATACTTATAGAAAACGATGGCAAACATGCATTTATACTTTTACACACCTTCTTCCATTGATCACCACTTTTTAATGGTCCACATCCCTTTGCATTTTCTTGTGTGGCAAATACTTTCCACAAATCGCTCACTTTCAAATAGTCCGAGGGTTTGCTCTTTCCTGTTAGTAGTATTTTGTTACTACTTACAAAATCGAGCAAACTTTCGTATTGTAATTTGGTTGTTTTTTAAACGAATTGCCATTACTTACTTTTTAAGCACGTATTTTTTAAGTTATAACTCGCGAATTAATTTGACAAGAAGAATTTCAAATTTGAAAATTTATCAAAGAGGGCTTGCGCATTATACTTTATAAGCTTGTTCTCTTTCTAACTTATGACATCTCTGTATAGCGTTGTTCTTATCGCATGCAATCTATACTTATTTCTACTTTAACATAAGTGATTTAAAATAAGCCATAACGTTTTACGTTATGTTAAATATTAAAAGTACATCACACCACTGAATTTCTTGTAACGAACTTACGAGAGTTTACAAGCCAATAAAGTGTCAACATGGCATCAATTATCAGCTACCTCATTTAAAATGACATCAGTAATGCATTTCCTACTTTCAATATTCCAAATCTTTAAATGGCCCCCATTTGTTATGACAATTAACTCATCGCCATGTTTAATAGCCGTCTCATCATCTCTAAGCGTGAATCTCCTTTTAAACTAAAAAGCAAGGGGTCAACCGCTAGAGAAAATCGTGTACAATTAACTTCACACTTCACGTACTTCATCATAATTCTCCATACTTCTTACAGAAATACCAAAATTTGAGCACTGGAGGTGTTCCACACCCCAGACCCCGGATTGAGTAGATTATTTTATCAGAAGTAAACTAAAGATCTCCCGTTGCAGAGGCACTAGAGGGTTTTATCAGAAGTAAACTGAACTCTCCTGTTGCAGAGATCTACCTCCCAGGAGTACGGAATTTATAATTAGGTATTTTATAATTAATTGTCAGATTACGAATTAAACACATTTACTTGGCCATAGCTAATTTTAATAAACTTGAGATATTATTAGACATTTAATTCATTTTAATAAAAATAAATTATTTAAACCGGGGGTCTGGGGGTGTGGAACACCCTCCAGTGCTTCTGCAACGGAGATCTTCAGTTTACTTCTGATAAAAGTAAACTACTCGGTCTGGGGTTCTGCATGTTCTGCAATGTTCTTCATTCCAAAATTTGTGCACTGGAAGGTGTTCTACAACCCCTCCCAGTACTTCATGTACTTCATTAGATGTGTACAAAAAACTTCACCAGCGGTTAACCCCTCGCTAAAAAGTAATTGTTTTATAAATGCAAAGATGCTAAGCCGCATATTTACCAATCCGATAGACGAATTAAAAATTGGGAACTTGAAACGTCCAACAGATTAAATTAATATATCATCATCAAAATAAATGCACTTTTGATTCCTTATTTTAGTCACTTGAACGCTACATTTGTTATATTTTCCAAGTTCAATATTGAAATGCAATCTACGGTTGTACATGTATCGTCAAAATAAATGAATCGGTGGTTACCTTCTTCAGTCACATTAATGCTACATCGTTTATATTTTCCATTTTCAATATTGAATTTTAATGCACGGTTATACATGTAGCATCCCTGAAAATTATAAATAAGGCCGGTCCTGTTTAGAAACAAATTTCATAACCTACTTGCCAATATACAGGATACGATTGCAACATGTTTTGATAACCCTCGGTAACAGGCTCTTCCTTGGAGTCCACAAGTATTTGTGTAAATTGTTTTCCAAATGTAATTGTAATTTATATCTTGCTGCCATTTTTGGCAAAATCTTCTTAAAATAACTTGAAATTCAATACTATTTTACGTTATTCATCGAGTTCTGCCATATTATATTCGTAATCAAGTATTGCCCAATAGTCGTTCTCACAATCCTGACGACTACGTAGTAACTTAGAATTTGTTCTTGCAAATATATTGAAAAGGCGGATAGGTAAATGTAAATCTCGAATATAGCGACCAGTTTGTATGTACCACACCTGAGGATTAATATATAACCCAAAGAAGTATTATCCCCGATTATCCGTGCGCGGATTATCCGTGAAGCGGCTTATCCGTGGGCCCATTATACATCGATTACTCGGCCCGGATAATCGAGGTTCTACTGTATATGTAAGAACCGTGAAATACAAAATCAACAATTGCTCGAGTGGTATCTGCAACAAAAATTTCAAGAACTGAAATAAAAACAATTTCACAGCTTACCAATTTTGAAAATACAGTTTTGTGTGCTCATATTCCACATTTGGCACGACGTGAAGCCACTAACGCACAGTAAGGTATTCTTTGATGTTATATGAAAGTCACTTTTTAACGTATCAGGCGTTTCAATATTTTTTAGTTTTAATATTCCAAATAGCATAAAAGTATTTAGCTTCTAGATCGACAAACTCTTTAATGAGGAAATCTTCATTCATCTAAAAGAAAACCAACAGTTAATTTACCGTGTTTTGTTGTCAAGGCCTGTTTTAAAACTTGTTTGCAATTGTAAAGATATGAGTTCTGACGCAAGTGCCTTATATGAAATTAGAATATTGCATCACCCCAGGAAATAGCTCATGGGAATACTAAATGAGGAACTAGAAAAATTGGCAGTATGACAAATTAGAAACTGTGGTAGGGTCAAAAGTAGTCCTCTCTTAGATGCGATGCCAACAAGCTACAGTGAAGACGGGTGGGTGGTCGTCAACCATCACCTACCTTTCGAATGGATTAATACCCTCTGAGAAAGACTAATTCAGAAGGCGATGAAAAGGGTAGCACGTCAAAACACTGAAGTTAAAATGCCGAAAACAAAACACCAAATTTTAAAATACAAAAAATTTTGAAAAATATTATTTTAGGCCTCTTGGAACATGTTGATGGCTCAAAGATTTATTTCATAGATTAGAAGAGGGTTTGTTAGTCGCAAGAGAGAATCTATTGAGAACAAAAGGTTTCTGCATAAACTCGGATGTTCTTACCTTGACGTTTTTGAACATATGGATTGCTGCACATTCTAATGAGAACATAACTTTTAAATTGGTGTCCAATATATCTATGAATCCTATAAATCCTACCATTGCTATCATATCACCAGTACAGCATACCTGATACACATCGTTCACATACGAAACGATGTTGGACAATTTCCTGTCAAAAATAAAAATTTCATGATTCGGCATTGTAATTATAATTCTAAAAATTAAGCCACCTCATTTAAAATCACATCGGTAATACAGTTCTTACTATCAATATTCCAAATCGTTAAGTGGCTCCATTTGTTATGGCAATTAACTCATCGCCATGATTAATAGCCGTCTCGTGATCTCTAAGCGTGAATTTCTTCTGTAACTAAAAAGTAATTGTTTTACAAATGCAAAGACGCTAAGCCACATATTTACCAATCCGGTACACGCATTAATAATTAGTAATTTTAAACCCCCGACAGATAAAATTAATACATTATCATCAAAATAAATCCATTTTTGGTACCTTATTTCAGTCACTTTAATATAACACAAGTTATAATTTCTATGTTCGATATTGCAATACAATCTCCGGTTATACATGTAGCATCCCTAAAAATTATAAATAAGGCCGGTCCTGTTTAAAAACAAATTTCATAACCTACTTGCCAATAAATAGGATACAATTGCAACATTTTTGGATAACCTTCCGTAACAGGCTCTTCATCTTCGGAGTCGGCGTAAACATTTGTGTAAATGGTTTTCCAAATATAATTGAAATTTACATGTTGCTGTCATTTTTTTGCAGCAAGCAAACGTACATACTTGCAATATCTTCAGGTTCCAAATAAAACAAATTTTTTGGGAAGGTTCTCCAGAATATCATACCGTCCTTCCTCGGTATTTTCCATTGCAGTTGCTGATTTCATCTATGATTTTTTGAAACTTCGACACTACTGGTTTATTTTAGTGCCCACCAGGTAATACCAATCACAAGTTGTTTTCCTTACGCATAGGCGTGCGCCTGGGATTGAAGTCGCGACAAAAATTCTAACGCGGGAAATTTAAAATTTTGCAAGAAAAGGGGTTCTTTCATTTAGTTACATGAACAATAAGCAAAAAAAAACGTTTAAAGGCATGTGTAATTACAAATTAAAGTAATTAATTAAAAGTTGTTTATTTGACAATGTAAATTCAACCTTTCAGGCTTTTCCTTTAGCAACTTTGCAAAATTTGTACGGAAATATTAAACGTATCGAGAAGTTCAGAGTATTGGTTTCGCGCAGAAAAAAATTGAGATTTTGATGAAATTCTACTTTTTGAGGTCCCACGACTAAATACGACCAAAAAATGCCTGTGTAATCAAATTTTGTGTGCGCTCTACAGCAAAAATTAATAGGAATTTTGGAACAAAATTTGGGATTTCGTATCCTTATTATCGAGATTTAGATTTTGAACGATATTCGTTCATAAAAACTACTTTTATTTAATATTTTAAAAACTAACAAGACTTTCAAAACCAAATTTTAAGTTTAAAATCTGTTTAAGACCTGTGGTCAGTTACGTCACTCAATCTGATCTTGCCATCTCCTTCTGGGGCGGATTACAGATCTTCTTCCTCTGGGCTTACACTTTAAATTGGTTAATGGAAAATATTAGATTTTTTTTTCCTTTTATTATTAGAAATTATTTGTGGATTATTTAATTTTTAGAAAAAGTCATCGGCATGACCACATCCGATTTTTTATACTTATACTAAATTACTAAATACAATAAAATACTAAATTAATGAATACAGAGACAGTCATTGGCCTGGTTGTTAGCACAATCAACTGCTAATGTAAGGTGCCCTGGTTCGAAACCGAGTAAAGTTCACTTCATGCTTCCTTCGGAAGGCACGTAAAGACGGTGGTCCTCTCACAAGGCGCTGGCAACATCTTTGAGGTATTAATATATAGGTATTAGTATAAAAAAAGGCCGTTTCTTTGTAGGAAATCGGACGTTTTAAAACCGATTAAATACTAAATTACGAAGGTTTTGCAGTCCACAATACAAATTTACGTTATTCTTCGAGTTTTGCCATATTATTTTCGTAATCCAGTATTTCCCAACAATCCTTCCGACGATGGTTATATTTACATAATAACTTTGAAGTTGTTTTCCCAATAATATCGAATTTCTCCGTAGATAATCGTAAATCTCCAACACAGCTCCCAGTTTGTGTGCACCACACCCGACAGTGATTCTGAACCTCAAAGGTGTATAAGTAAGAACCGTGGAATGTGAAATCTAGAATATCTTCACCGAAATCTGCAAAAAAACAAAAATATCAACAAGTGAAATAAAAATATTTTTGCAGCTTACCAATTTCAAACATATAGCTTTGTGTGCTCATATTCCACATTTGCCACGTTGTGAGGCCAGTTATGCACATTAAGGTATTCTTTGATATCATATGATAGTTACTTTTAAACCCCCGAGGCATAATCCGCATCCGAATACTAAATTTTTTTCTAGCTTTAATATCCCAAATAGTATAAAAGTATTTAAATTTGTGATCTATGAACTCTTTAACGAGGAAATCTTCTTTCATCTAAAAGAAAACGAACAGTTAATTTACCATTTTTCTGATGAAATACAAGGTATAAGATACCCCTTCCCCGAGGTAATAGGATCGTGGGAATGCTACAAAAGGAAGACAAATTACAACCCCTATCGTGGTCAAAAATGGCCTTCCGTTGGATGCAATGCCGACCAACCGCAGTATACATGGGGTGGATTAATAAAACAAAAACATCGATTTTTAAATGCAATAAATGACCGTCTGTACATCTTGAGTCAAGATGAGTCAAGACTTGAACTCAAGTTCCCCAATTTCGAGTTTTGTCGCCCTTAGGAATATTTTTAATAAGTTCAATCTCTTCTAGGACCCCGTAGCTCAAAGATTTATCATTTTGTACATTAGTTTTGGCACGGAGATATTTTTAATGAGTTTTACCTGTTGACTCTCGAACCCGGTGGTTTTACAGTTTCGCTATCGTTTGCAAATTTATTATAAATATAAAATACCGCATTTAAAATTGTTTTTAGCGTTAAAAACTAATTTTAAATTTACAATGGGCGGAGTTAGTGTGAAAACGCATATTATGAGAAAATTTGCAATCAAAATTAATTTTTAAAGCCGTTTTTTCCAAAATTTGTGGAGCGATCTTTCATAATAGCTTTTGAAAATTCCCATTTTACTCTATAAGTGCATCTTGTTTGCATTAGTGGTACTTTCGGTGTTTTGTTTTTGCCATTTTGACTTCAGCGTTTTTGTTTTTATTTGTCGGTGCTTTTGTTCTAAGCTTTTTGACTTATAGTCCAGTCATTATATACATTTGAAAACGCAAATGAACCAAGAAGGCTAATTTTGGATATTGTTTAGGAGGAGCTTAGAAAAGCTGACTAAGATTTCCTAAGCTTTCTCCGTCATCTTAAAAAAAAGTGTCAATATTGTTTTTTTGCATTAACTCGGCTATCCACCACGATACGAAAATTGGGATTCTATTCTTTTTTGTTGCTCTTTTATGATCTACAATTTAGGTCATATGAATTTTTCACCTACCATTGATCGTTGTCGAGATATCGATCGAGAAAGTAAAAAAACTTGTTTTTTTGCTGTTTTCTCCTTTCTCATGATACATATCAAAAAAAGTCTAATATCAAACTTGTAGAGCATGCCAATACCTGCAATGTAATTTTTTTGTTTTCATTTTTAGACAAAAATTACAACTTTTAGCGCCCTGTATAAGTTGGCAAGTCGGTGTGAAATTTCGATTTCATAGCTTGCACGGTTTTATAAATTGTGTTGTAACAGATTTATGATTTTTGAGAAAATTACTAAAGTACTTACAATATAAATAAATAAAACAGTAAAATTAATCATCACAAGAAGAAGATGAATGGAGGTCTGTTTTTAATATATACATTTTTCTTTGTTTCGATCTAGTTCATGGTTTTCCTGTTGGAAATACCCATCGTGGAGATTATTCAACCCCATGACATGATTCTTCCATAGTCGAATCATCCTCATTGAGCAGGATGTCGACTTTAGCGATTTGTTGCATGTTAGCCCACTGCAATTTAGGCAAATAATAAACGAAGCAATCCCTGCTTTTCTGCACCTTCACATTTAGGAGCTTTAGAAACTCAGATGACAAGGGTTCAGCTGTGCTGATAATTGATTCAAGTCCATGATTTGTTCGTCGCTAACTCTATTTCTGAAGATCGTTGTAAAACCGAGCCTTGTTTGCACCTGGCTACGTACGGAATATATGCTGACGTGCTGCACTTTTCATTGGTTGGAGCAGCAAGAGTTGGTTCAGCTAATTTAGTCACTGATTCAGCAAAGCAGTGGAATTGTAAAACATTTATAAATTTTTCCTACTTGTTACCGCCATATAGAGCGATGAGAAATTGTTCTCCTATGGAAGTCGGAACCTCCAGATCGACTTTTTATTATTTGAATAATTCCACCGATGACCGTAGCTCTATATTATGCTTTTTTGGAAGCGTTGATGAATATTAGAAAAAACGAAAAGTGCGTTGTCGAGAATGAACTTATCATGCTTTTTAATGTTAATCTTGGTAATTCATCAAGATAAGTTGTAATTTTAGTCTAAAAAGTAAAAAAAAAATTACATTGTAGGTGTTGGTTGGCATGCTATGCAAGTTTGATAGTAGACATTCTTTCGATGTGTATCACGAGAAAAAAAAAACAAGAGATTTTTCAATCTCTTAATTTTTAACTTTCTCGTTCGATATCTCGATAACGATCAACGGTAGGTAAAAAATTCATATGACTCAAATTGTAGAACATAAAAAAAGCAACAAAAAAGTATAGAATCGCAATTTTCGAATCATGCCGGAGAGTCGAGTTATCGTAAAAAAATGAAATTTACACCTTTTAAGATGGCGGAGAAAGCTCATAGGAAATCTAAGTCGACAATTTTATGTTAAGCTTTTCTAAGCTACATAATATCTAAAAATCAGCCTTCTGCATTTATTTGCCTTTTTTTCGTACATAATGATTGGACTATTAGGCGTTTTTCGTGACGTGAAATCAACAAAAAGTAAAACAAATACTCAAAAATAACTTCAAAATTTAAAGTGAACTACCAATTTAAATGGGAATTTATTCAAAAACAAAATTAAAAGATAATTAAAGAATTATTGTTGAGGTTAAACAATATTAAATTGTTCGACGTTTCGGGCCGTTTATTGACCCATTTTCAAAGCTGGAAAAACATAAATAAATAAAAATCGAGAACAATACTAATTAATAAGAAAATTTTTAAATAAATTTACGTTTATGGTTAATTTCCTTCTCCCACGTGACAATTACGGTAAACCAACAATGGGCATCGTTCAATTCCGTTTAATAACAAAATTAAACCGAGGTAAAACGGAATGACCATTGCGGTTATTACCTAATTCAAGATTTTAATCCTCTTATAGTAAACTATTAAGAAGAAGATTACAAAGAAAAAACTATGTTTGTCAAAGAGGGGGCGCAAAAGTAAATTCGCGAACTTACATTTATCTTCATACTCATGCCCGGTTGCACCACATTTGATTTAAGTAAATCTTAAGTTTTCTTTGACAGCACCAAATTTTAATTAATTTGCCGGTTTGCATCGCACTATTTTAGAAAAGTTAAAGTTTCACAAAGTCGCACCGCTAATAACATAAAAGCAATAAATTAATTATTTTTTATCAATAATTTATAATTCTTAGGTCAAAACAATACTCGTAGTCGTTCGTAAAGACGAATAAAATGGGAGCGCTAAAAAATCTTACATTTAAGAATTTTTTTCAAGTTTGTTCGCATGCAACTTAAGTATTGTGATTAAATATAAGATTTTTTAGCGCTCGCATTTTGTTCGTCTCCACGAACGACTACGAGTTTATTTTGACGTAAGAATAATTAATTTTTTATTAGAATGATTAGATTTACAGAATGATGGAGGAACCCGGGAAGAAAAAACGCAAAACAGCAGGAATTTGGTAGTAAACCAAAGAAGATGGATTGTTAGTCGCAAGGGAGAATATATCGGGAACGAAAGAGCAGCCGAGAAGAAGAAGCTATGCGAAAAAGTAGCAGGAACTAGTAAAGGAGAAGATCTTGAAGTAAAGTTGATGCAAGAGTGAAGCCACTCCATATAATGCAGAGAAGTTTAGTATAAATCACAAAGAGGCTACAGGAAGATAGCACCGATGTGAAATGTGCGATCCATGGGAATCCACATAATCTGATCTGCACTTAGAGTATATAACATCGGCAAGTGGCCTTTTTTATAAACTGCCATAAGAAGAGAAGTCAAGAGGTCACTCCAACCCAGCAAAGTCTCTAAAGAATCTCAAAAGCCCATCAAAGTAAGTCCTACCTTTCAGGGTCTTCCTTTACCAACTTTGCAAAATTGGTACGAAAATATTAAACGTATCGAGAAACTCAGAGTTTTGAATCAAAGATGGCCACTCCTTCCTGGCAATTTTAAAATTAAATTTTAGTTAGTAACGATTGCAATAACGCTATATTCAGTTGTGCGGTTAAATTGTTTGTAAAATAAGGTTCTACATGAAATGAGATATTCTTACCTCGACGGTTGCGATGATAAAGGCCGCTGCACAATCTAATGAGTACATAACTTTTAAATTGGAGTCCAATATATCTATGTTTCCTTTATATCCTATCATTGCTACAGTATCAGCAGTACAGCATACCTCATAGTCATCTTCTACATACCAAACGACGTTCGACTGTCTTCTGTCAAAAATTAAAATTTTACGTTCTTCCATTATAATTATAATTCTAAAAATTAAAAAATTTTAAACTGCACAAAATTAGTCGGAATAAGCCTACAAATGTTTACAAGCCAATAACTTATTAACAACGTATTTACTCTCAGCAATCTCCTTTAAAATGACATCAGTAGTGCACTTCCTACTTTCAATATTCCATATCATCAAATGTCCACTTTTTGTTATGGCAATTAACTCGTCGTTGTGTTTAATTGCTGCCGAATGATCCTTAAACGTAAACGACCACTTGATCTAAAAAGTAATTGTTTCACAAACGCAAAGATGCTAGACCGCATATTTACCAATCCAGTAGACGAATTAAAAATTAGGAACGTGAAATCCGCAACAGATAAAATTAATATATTATCGTCAAAATAAATGAATCGGTGGTTACCTTCTTCAGTCACATTAAAACTATATCGTTTATATTTTCCATTTTCAATATTGAATTTTAATGCACGGTTATACATGTAGCGGCCCTAAAAATTATAAATGAGGCCGGTCCTGTTTAAAAACAAATGCAATAGCTTACTTGCCAATGTACGGGATACAATTGCAAATTTTTTGATAACCTCCAGTACTAGGCTCATCCTCAGGCTCGGTGCAAACATTTGTGTAAATTGTTTTCCAAATGTAATTATAATCTATGTGTTCCTGCCATTTTCTGCAGCAATCAAACGAACTGGCAACATCTTCCGGTGTCAAATAAGATAAAATTTTACAACAAATTTCTTTCGGAAGGTTTCCTAATATATCGTACCGCCCTTCCTCGGTACTTTCAATTGCTGGTGTCATCTTGGGTATTTTCAAAGCTTCTAAGCTGTTACAGCACTTTACCAGTTTAGTTTAGTGGCCACCCGGTAAATCGATATCAAGCACAAGTTGTTTACAGCCACGCATAGGCGTGCGCCTGAGGGGTTTGGGACTGTAAACACGCGAAAAAAAATCGAACGCGGGAAATTTAAAAGATTGTTATTTTTACTTGCATGAATAAGTAATGGTGTCATCTTGAAAAGGAGTAAGTGATAAGTTTCATTCAGAGGTGGACTGGAGTATATTTATGTTAATTAGAATATCAAAATCGTAAAGCCGCATTTCAGGGAAATAATTTAAAATGTTTTCATTTAAAAAGAAAACGTTCTTTTGGAAACAAATCCAATCCAAAATTATTTAAACCTACAGGTAATTGAAAGTTTTTTAATAAAAAAAAAAAATTCCTGAACGAGGATAGAACCTGAACCTACAATTAGCACTAACAAGAAGATGCGGTGGGTGTTGAAATCTGCTAACTATAATTCAATTTTAGTAGTTAAAGTAAGGGGATTCTAGATCATTTTTTAATAAATCAAGTCAAACTTGAAATTTATTAATTTCCTGTCAAATCAATTAATCAAATAAATCAATTAATGTGGGGGGGGGTAGTATAAAATATCTTATCTCCACTCCACTCCTACAACTACAGTGGCATTATAAATTTCGGGAACTACAGTGGCATCATAGTGTCTTCATAATTTTTTCGTTTGGAAGGAAATTTACCCCCCCCCTCTCCAGAACTCCTAGTGTAAGCAGTGTAATTATTCTGTAGTTAATAAAAGACTATAATATTCAGCAATTTCTCTTTTAGATACAACAAAATTGCACTCTTCGCGTGCGTCATCCAAAAAAATATCAGAATCTTTATAATATACATACAGTAGTTAAACTAGGGGACTCTTGGAACACCTTCAATTTCAAACTTGAAATTTATTTTTTAAATAAATTAATGCGGTGATTGTTTAATTAAAATTGTGGCTAATAATTTTTTTTTTATGATTTATAGTATACATTATCGAAATTTTCCAAATCAATGTTATTACTAAGGATTTACCAAATCATTTGTAGTAATGATTCTACCACCTCCTTCAATCTGATACACAAGTACGTAGGGTCTGGTGGTTTGTCGATCTTTGTATTCTAAATTGACGGTGAACCTCGCACTGCCGTATTTACGTACAACCTGTTCCACCATACTTTCAGCTTGGGCCCACTGCCCACGATTGATATTAGGACTTTGAGGAAAAATGTTCCTTAGGTCTGTGCCACTCCCGCCGAGTTTACGTGCCAAGATGTGTCCAGCGTCGTCGTTACTCTTACCATGTGATCTAGCGTACCTTCTTGCAGCGTCGTTCGTAGCAGTTCCCGTATTCAAATTGTTAACATGGATAACTGCCGACATAACTTCGGTTCTACCCTTAGGACCTATCTGGTAATAACTAACTGGCGGTGTTAGATTACTAGTATCGCGGGATAGCCAGGGCAAGAATCCAATAGTCAAGGTGTCGCCAGCAAATTCATATTGACCAGTTGCTTGTCTTTTGGAACGAACACTATACACATTACCGTTTGGAAGTAATCCATATAAGACAGCTACAAACAAATATTTTAAAAACATAGTCCCGCTAAATTTTACAGTACTGGTAAGGTAATTATAGGTGCAATATTTATTTATACGAAATATTGTTATCATAAAAATATAATACTTATGTAAATTAATGTAAAATAGACTATCACTTGGTGAACTAATTGCATGCATAACATGGGTGATTAGTGGATTTTCCAATAGTAAAGCAATTATTAGAAAATTTCCTGTTCTTGCAAACATAAGGTCGTTTGCACAATTAAAAAAAATATTTACTATGTACCCAATCAAAGGTAATTATTTATATAAGATAGTGTTATCACCTGGTCAACTAAATACATATTAAGTGACATTTATGCAATGTTATTTATTGGATTTTTCATCAATGTTAATGCACGGATGCCAGATCATTTCCCAGTAAAGGCAAAAATTAAGATGAAAGTATCTTATATATTGCTCTGACCTAAACGGCTTTAATAAAGTTTATTATAAAAATTATTTTTAAATTTAACTTAAAAATTCTGAAACAGCTGTTTTAAGAACAAAAGATGAGAAAAGTCGCGTATGATCCATGACAACTCTGCTCCTAAATTTCTCCCTGTTGTATTCCAGATTTTTATTATTTTTTCTTCCTCTTATCGTCTTTTTTTTTGTTTAATTAAAATTCCGATTGTCTCATGATCACAAATATTCCTATCACTTATAATTTCGGCACCAACATTATATACGTCATTTACTATTACATAATCAACGTATTTGATTCACATGTAATTCTAGTACATTGATTCAATATCTGTCTAAAACCACCATCGTTGATAATATCGTTTAATTTATTTTTTGATTTTGAATCCTTAGACCAGCCAACATTAAAATTACCCATTATTATCACATATTTCGCTTAATTCATCCATAAAAGCCATAAAATTCGGATGCAATATTCAAATATCTAAGCGCTCTGTACAATGCGGCTAAATAAATAACATCATTTCCATTGTTTACTTTCACGACCAACTACAATAAATTAAAATCCATTACGAAACTGTTAACCACCACGTATTTCCAAGTTTTTTTAATATAGATCATCACACCTCCTGTATGACGTATCAACTTTTACCACATCGTATTTATTAATTTACATTAAACTATCATCATCCAGTTTCGACAAATGAAACTCGTTCAAACACACAAACTCTGGACCAAGATCGTTAATCCATTACTCCAATTCACAAAAGTTGTTAATAACACCTGGTATATTTAAGTTTATTTGAATATTCTGTAATTGTTACAATACAGTTTTATTCTTTTCAATATTAATTTTTCTCTTGTACAATGGATAGTTGGAGCTCCACGTATTGTGGTTTACCTCAAAATTCTTCTTCGCCTTACAACAATTGACGCATTTAGAACCACTCTCCACACAGTTTTTCAAAAAAATATGATCACCAGATCCACATTTGTAGCATAACCGTACAATACTGAGCTTTATGGTTAAACCCACTGCATTTTCAACATCTCGCTAAAATATGTTGCTATCAGTTTATTATCTTCAACACTCGCATTTACACTTTTCAAGTCCAAATTAATTTCCCTTTTAAATTCACTCATAACATTGTCCACTTTCCTCATAATGCCAATCGATTTTGTCAATTAAATTCAATTTCATATTCCCTTATCTCCGTCAAAATCTTTTCTTGATTAATTTTCAACACTTAGAAGGAATCGACAATGAATCGCAAAATAATTTGATATTAACGCAACATTTTAAAATCTCACGGTCCATCTCCGGAATACCATAACATATTTTTGCATGAAATGACTTGCTTATCCGACCTTAACGGAATCCATTTCAGGTTGGTTGAGCGAGGTCCAACTGTATAACCAAACAAACTTTATTCTTAAAATAACTTAAAATTCAATACTATTTTACGTTATTCGTCAAATTCTGCCATATTATATTCGTAATCAAGTATTGCCCAATAGTCGTTCTCACAATCCTGACGACTACGTAGTAACTTAGAATTTGTTCTTGCAAATATATTGAAAAGGCGGATAGGTAAATGTAAATCTCGAATATAGCGACCAGTTTGTATGCATTACACCGGAGGATTAATACATAGCCCAAAGGTGTATATGTAAGTACCGTGAATTATAAAATCAACAATTGCTCGAGTGGTATCTGCAACAAAAATTTCAAGAACTGAAATAAAAACAATTTCACAGCTTACCAATTTTGAAAATACAGTTTTGTGTGCTCATATTCCACATTTGGCACGACGTAAAGCCAGTTACACACAGTAAGGTATTCTTTGATGTTATATGAAAGTCACTTTTTAACGTATCAGGCGTTTCAATATTTTTTAGTTTTAATATTCCAAATAGCATAAAAGTATTTAGCTTCTAGATCAACGAACTCTTTAATGAGGAAATCTTCATTCATCTAAAAAAAAACCAACAGTTAATTTACCATGTTTTGTTGTCAAGGTCTGTTTTAAAACTTGTTTGCAATTGTAAAGATATAATAGTTCTGACGCAAGTGCCTTATATGAAATTAGAATATTGCATCACCCTCAGGCAATAGCTCATGGGAATACTAAATGAGAAATTAGGAAAAAGTTGGCAGGATGACAAATTAGAAACCATGTTAGGGTCAAAAGTAGTCCTCCCTTAGATGCGATGCCGACAAGCTACAGTGAAGACGGGTGGGTGGTCGTCAACAATCACCTACCTTTCGAATGGATTAATACCCTCTGAGAAAAACTAATTCAGAAGGCGATGAAAAGGGTAGCACGTCAAAACGCTGAAGTTAAAATGCCGAAAACAAAACACCAATTTTTAAAACACAAAAAATTTTGAAAAATATTATTTTAGGCCTCTTGGAACATGTTGATGGCTCAAAGATTTATTTTATAGATTAGAAGAGGGATTGTTAGTCGCAAGAGAGAATCTATTGAGAACAAAAGGTTTCTGCATAAACTCGGATGTGCTTACCTTGACGTTTTTGAACATACGGATTGCTGCACATTCTAATGAGAACATAACTTTTAAATTGGTGTCCAATATATCTATGAATTCTATAAATCCTACCATTGCTATCATATCACCAGTACAGCATACCTGATACACATCGTTCACATACGAAACGATGTTGGACAATTTCCTGTCAAAAATAAAAATTTCATGATTCGGCATTGTAATTATAATTCTAAAAATTAAGCCACCTCATTTAAAATCACATCGGTAATACAGTTCTTACTATCAATATTCCAAATCGTTAAGTGGCTCCATTTGTTATGGCAATTAACTCATCGCCATGATTAATAGCCGTCTCGTGATCTCTAAGTGTGAATTTCTTCTGTAACTAAAAGTAATTGTTTTACAAATGCAAAGACGCTAAGCCATATATTTACCAATCCGGTACACGCATTAATAATTAGTAATTTTAAACCCCCGACAGATAAAATTAATACATTATCATCAAAATAAATCCATTTTTGGTACCTTATTTTAGTCACTTTAATATAACACAAGTTATAATTTCTATGTTCGATATTGCAATACAATCTCCGGTTATACATGTAGCATCCCTAAAAATTATAAATAAGGCCGGTCCTGTTTAAAAACAAATTTCATAACCTACTTGCCAATAAATAGGATACAATTGCAACATTTTTGGATAACCTTCCGTAACAGGCTCTTCATCTTCGGAGTCGGCGTAAACATTTGTGTAAATGGTTTTCCAAATATAATTGAAATTTACATGTTGCTGTCATTTTTTTGCAGCAAGCAAACGTACATACTTGCAATATCTTCAGGTTCCAAATAAAACAAAATCTTGCAACAAATTTCTTTGGAAAGGTTCTCCAGAATATCATACCGTCCTTTCTCGGTATTTTTCATTGCAGTTGCTGATTTCATCTTTGATATTTTTGAAACTTCGACACTACTTGTTTATTTTAGTGCCCACCAGGTAATAACCAATCACAAGTTGTTTTCCATTACGCATAGGCGTGCGCCTGGGATTGAAGTTGCGACAAAACTTCGAACGCGGGAAATTTAAAATTTTCTAAGAAAAGGGTTGTTTCTTTTAGATACACAATAAGCAAAAAAAAACATTTAAATGCATGTGTAATTACAAATTAAAGTAATTAATTAAAAATTGTTTATTTGACAACGTAAATTCAACCTTTCAGGCTTTGCCTTTAGCAACTTTGCAAAATTTGTACGGAAATATTAAACGTATCGAGAAGCTTAGACTTTTCAATCAAAGATAACCACCCTTTTCTGGCAATTTTAAAATTAAGTTTTAGTTAGCAACGATTGCAATAATACTACTCGTATGTTGTGTGGTTAAATTATTTTTAAAACAAGGCACCTCAAATCTTCCAAAGATTTATTAACTCAAGACTTAAGTGGTATTCCGGGTTTGGCGGCCGTACGTCACCTGTCAGTATTAATAACTGTCGGCAGTTATTCGGCTCGTAATTGGTTCTCACCTTCATGATTAGTTTAACGACTTCTTGGTCGGTACTTGAAAACAAATAATAACATTGTGGCAATAAAAGAAACTTCAAATTTTTCTTCTGGCTGCATCATAAATGTTCACTGAACGAACAGTGCATTCGGTGCTTCAAATCTCGATTGATTGATTATTTGACACTTTTCGAGAAAATATGTAACGAACAAAATCGTGCCCCTATTGAAACACTATCCGATACCGATACATTTTCAAATATTCCCGCAGATTTTACATCAAGTCCTTTCAATTACTGTAGCGCTGTTATTTACAAACAAAACTTTAATTTTTAAGCAGCAAAAAAAGCGCCCCATAATGGAGCAACTTAAAGGTTTCTTTCAGTTTTTTTGTATATCGATCGCAAAAAGCGTTAGATGCGTATGGAATTTTTTTTTTAATATTGAAGATTGTAATCCTTTAGATTTTACTTTGCAAAAAAATTCTTAAAAGCGAATCTAGATCAACGATCTAGAACATTTTGGATCGGCAATAATAAAATAGTACTCTGTAATTCTCATCGACAAATAACCCTGCGTTCTGTTTTATTATACGAAGAGTTATACTCAACTGATAACTTTTGCAGCGACCTAGTAATCTTCCTTCAAAACACTACGAGTAATCGCGTTCTAATAGCAGTTATTTCTTCCTTTCTTTCTTTTTTTTATTCTAATTACAAATTATACCAAGTGTTACCAAGGTCAATTCTAGGCTGATGCAAAATGTAGAAAAAAGCAGCCATGGTAAAAAATTTGAAAACTGTTGTCTTTTTCGCTTTGGAAGTAGAAGTAATTTGGGGGAAATTAAAATTTTGAGCTCAAAAACATAGCAATATATAAATACATTTTATTAGCGTGAACTCCAACAGGTCATTGCTGATTAGTTATCTATAAACCATAAATCAATTTAAATTAGCATAATAATATTAAATTTTAATATGATAAAGAATTTACATTTTTGTTGATTTATACAGAAAATATTTGATCAAATTGAAAAAGTCAATATTATTAATTCTACGGATTTACTAAATCATTTGTAACGATAATTCTACCCCCTGCTTCAATTTGGTACACAATTAAGTACGGCCTGGTGGCTTGTTGATCTCTGTATTCTAAATTAACTGTGAACCTCGCACTGCCGTGATCTTGTACAGCTTGTTTCACCAAATTCTCAGCGTCGACTGCCCACACACCGCGGTTAATATTTGGACTTTGAGGGAAAATGTTCCTCAGATCTGTTCCACTGCCTCCCAGTTGACGTGCCAAGATATGTCCAGCGTCATCGTTACCATTACCATTGGTTCGAGCATACGTTCTTGCAGCGGCGTTCGTATCAGTTCCCGTGTTCAAATGAGCACTACTGATTACCGCCGACATAACTTCGGTTCTACCATTGGGACCTATCTGGTAATAACTAACTGGTGGTGTTAGATTATTAGTATCGCGCTGTAACCAGGGCAGGAATCCTATGGTCAAGGTCTCATCAGCAATTGAGATAGATTGATAGGTCCTGTTTGCTTGTCTTTTGAAACGACCACTAATGGACACTTCACCGTTTACCAGAAGTAACCCATATAAGGCAGCTACAAAGAAAAATTTTAAAAACATGGTGGCACTAAATTACTCTCAACCGCTGGCACTGGAAGTAACGAAACTTAAAATTGCTGGTGCAATATTTATTTATATATGATAAGTATTATCAAGGCTATCGCTGAAAGATAGCCCAAAACTTATAATAGAACTAAAACTTATCGTTAGGGGATTTTCCAATTATAGATAAATATCTACTACATAATCACAATAATTTACAAATAAATTATATGCGAAACATTTCATTGGGGTTTCCCACACGAACGTCCACAATGGGACTTTTTCAAACGGGAAAACCGATAATTTATGAAAAAAATTGTAAAACTTATTAAATTGATTAATTATTTAAAAATAACTTTTTAATTGACACCGACTGAAATCGTCCGATTTCCCTGATTAGTTTGGTGAGGTAACTCGGCCTTTGACCTTGCATATTAAAGCTGTTACGTTTTTTTTAATTTAATGAATTCTTGGGTATTCTAAAAATATCTTAAATAAAGTAGATTTTTTAACAATATAAATTAAAAAACTGAGACTGGGGGGGCGGGGGTATACCACCAATAATATCAATCCCAGAACACTAGAACAATAGAAAGCGCAAGCTTTGTGGAGGGCACCAAAAAAAATTTCAATAAAATAAAATTGGTTTCCTGCCCTCGGCCCATGCCCCAACCTGCCCACAAAATTTCGGCCTTTTAGTTGAAATTCTACATTTTTTCGCCCCATTTCTCCCCCCGTTTCGACCTTTCCCGTGCTTCCCACAAAAAATCTGACAATTTTCCCGTTCAATCCCCGTCGATTCCCACCTACCCACCAAATTTCAGCTCTTTACCACCTCCCTACATATGCTCTGTAAATTATAAGTAAATGAGTGATTTGCTCAACTTTAATAGTATAAAACTAGCAAGTCAAATCGGGCCTCGTTATTTCTGCTAGGCGCCGATCTGAGGTCGGCTGCGTGTTTTCTCTTGACGTATTAATTTTTTTGATACTGAATTTTTGGTTTGTGTTTGATGGTTTCATTTTAAAATAATTTCTTCCTGGTAATCAGAACGTCATGAAGTAGTGGACAACACTTTTGTGATGTTGATGAGAAATTGATTCCAACAACTTGGCGGTTTTGGCGTTGATTAAAAATAAGTTTTGATATCAATTTAATCCGAATTTTGACTAATGTTTAATCCGCGGTTTGCCGTTTAATTAAAATAATTTTTCTTGTGTTATGAGAAATTGATTCCAATAAATGCTGATATCAATTAGATATCAATTTAATCCAAATTCTGATTAACGTTTAATTCACGTTGTGCAGTTTAATGAAAATAATTTCTTTTGCGTGATGAAAAATTGATTTGATTAACTTCGCGATTTTGGGGTTCAAAATAAAATAAATTTTGAAATCAATTTGATATCAATTTAATACTAATTTTGATTAACGTTTAATTCGCGTTTTGCCGTTTAATGAAATTATTTCTTTTGTGTTGTGAGAAATTGATTTCAATAACTTCGCGATTTGGGGTTGAATAAAAAATTAATGTTGAAATTAATTTGAAATCAATTTAATCCAAATTTTGATTAGCATTTAATCCACTTTTTGCCGTTTAATGAAATTATTTCTTTTGTGTGATGAGAAATTAATTTGAAGCAGTTCACGGTTTTGGGGTTGAACTTAAAATAAATTTTGAAATTAATTTGATATGAATTTAATCCGAATTTTGATTAATGTTTAATCCGTGGTTTGCCGTTTAATTAAAAGAATTTTTCTTGTGTAATGAGAAGTTGCTTCAAATAACTTCGCTGTTTTGGGATTGATTAAAAATTAAAAAATCAGGAATCCGGCGTCTAACAGAAGTCCTTGCCGGGAGGGGATCACAACATGTGACAAAAGGGAGAGGGGGTATGACAATGTGACGTCCGCATAAAAATTTTATTTTTGGGATTTGTAAAGAAATGAAGTATTTTTTTCTTATAATTTTAAAATATGATAATAAATTAGGGGGGGAGTCCATTGGACAATGCGGGGGGAGGGGTAAAAGATTGTGATCAACTGTGACAAAGGAGGGGGGTTCAAAAATTTGGAAAAAATTGCGGACGTATTTTATGAGCGGCCCCTAATGACAAACAACCTGTGAGAGTGGAGAGTACAGGGTGGTACTTCGCTTATGCAAATACTTTGCCTTTGTCTGAAGTATTTTGATCAATTAATTACAGGTATTGGCGATAAGAATCTCGTTGATCCATTCATGCGCGTCCGCAATTTTTCACTTTTTCACCGTAATTACGGAAATAAATCCAAAATTACAGATATAATTGCGCAATATCGAATATAAATGCGAATATCAGAAATAAATCAAAAATTAGTGAACTAAATCTGAAATTAACGAAATAAATCCAAAATTACGGAAATCAATCTAAATTTACCAAAATAAATCCGATATTACCGATATCAAAACGAAAAAATTACGAAAATAAATTCGAAATTACGGAAATAAATTTGAAATTACTGAAATAAACCCGAAATTTCGCAATTAAATCGGAAATGATCCGTAATTTCGAAAACTAATAAAAAATCACGTATTTATATCTGTAATTTCGGATATAAATTAAAATTTACAGTAATAAATCAGGCATTAAGTGTGAAATTACAGAAATAATACCGAAATGAATCCGTGATTTCGTAAATTAATCCAAGATTACGGAAATAAATGCGAAAGTTCGGAAATAAATCTAAAATTAAGAAACTAAATCCGAATTTACACTGATAAATTCAAAATTGCGGCAATAAATCCGAGGTTACGGAAATAAATGCGAAATTTCGGAATTATTCCGAAATTATATATTTAAATGCGATTTTATGAAATTACAGATTTAAATTGGAATTTACAGTAATAAATCCGAAATTACGGCAATAAATTTCGGAATTAAATGCGAAATTATGGAAATAAATCCAAGATTACGGAGATAAACCCGAAATTTTGGAATTAAATCCATAATTTAAGAAATTATTCCGAAATTACGCTGTTATTTCTTTCTTTCACTACCGAAACAAAGTTCTGAAATAAATCCCAAATTAGGGAACTAAATCCGAATTAACACTGATGAATCCGGAATTATGGAAATAGATTCGAGTTTACGAAATTAAATAAAAAATTACTGATATAAATATGAACCAATACGGAAGTAAATGCTAGATTACGGAAATAAATCATAAATTACGACAAATATGCGTCATTTCGGATATAAATCAAAAATTACGGAAAGAAATCCGAAATTACGAAAATAAATCCGAAATTACGGAAATAAAAGCGAAATTAGCAAACTAAATCAGAATTTACAGATATGAATTAGAATTTACAATAATAAACTCGAAATGACGGTAATAAATCGAGGTTATGGAAATAATAAACCCTAAATTATGAAATTAAATCGAAATGAATCCGTAATTTCGGAAATTAACCCGAAATTTTGCATTTGCATCCGTAATTTAGCAAATAAAGTAGAATTTACAGTAATAAATCCGCCATTACGGAAATAAATCCAAAATAAATACGTCATTTCGAAATTGAATCAGAAATTGTGATAATAAATCCAAATTTGCGGAAATAAATCCAAAATTACGGAATTAAATGCGAAAGTTCGTATATAAATTCAAAATTACGGACATAAATTCAAAATTAAGGAACTAAATCAGAATTTACAATGATAAATCTGAAATTACGGAAATAAATTCGAATTTACGAAAATAAAACCGAAATTACTGATAAAAATACGGAAATAAATGCAAGATTACGGAAATTAACGCGTAATTTCGGAAATAAATTCAAAATGAATCCGTGATTTTGGAAATTAATCCGAGATTACCGAAATAAATGCGAAAATTGGGAAATAAATCCAAAATTAGTGAACTAAATCTGAATTTACACTGAAAATTTAAAATTACCGATAAAAATGCAAAAAAATACGGAAATAAATGCAAGATTACGGAAATTAACGCGTAATTTCGGATATAAATTCAAAATTACGGAAATAAATTCGAAATGAATCCGTGATTTTGGAAATTAATCCAAGATTACCGAAATAAATGTGATAGTTCGGAAATAAATCCAAAATTAAAGAACTAAATCCGAATTTACACTGAAAATCCAAAATTACCGAAATAAATCCAAAATTACTGATATAAATGCGAAAAAAATACGGAAATAAATGCGAGATTACGCATTTACATCTGTAATTTTGGAAATAAATTAGAATTTACAGTAATGATTCATAAATCCGAGGTTACGAAAATAAACCCTAAATTTTGGAATTAAATCGGCAATTAATCCATAATTTAAGAAATTATTCCGTAATTGCGCTATTATGTAAGTATTTTTTAAAATAAATTAGAATTTACAATATTAAATTTGAAATTACGCAAATAAATTGGAGATTACCAAAATAAACTAACAAAAAATAAAATTTACACTGCTGAATCCGGAATAAATCCGAATTTACAGAAATAAATACGGGATTACGGAGATTAATCTGAAATTACGCATTTATATTTGTAATTACGGAAATAAATCAGAGATTACTGAAATAAATCCAAAATTACTAAAAAAGTCCGAAATTACCGATATAAACGCGAAAAAATTACAAAATAAATGTAGATTTCGAAAATAAATCTGAAACTACGGAAACACACCCGAAATTTCGGAATTAAATCCAAAATAAATCCGTAATTCCGATAGTTAATTCGGGATGACCAATTTATATCTGTAATTTCTTAAATAATTTAGAATTTACGGTAACAAATCAGTTACAGAAATAAATTTGAGATTAACGAAATAAATATGAAATTACGGAATAAATCCGAGATTACCAAAAAAAAAATACAAATTACGGAAACAATAGCGTAATTTCGAAAATAAATTTACGGAAATAAATGGAAAATCTCGAAAATTAATCCGAAATTACTAAAATAAATCCGTGATTACCGAAATAAAACGGAAATAAATTTGAATTTGCGAAAATAAATTTGAAATTACTGATATAATTGCGAAAAAATATGGAAATAAAGGAGAAATTACGGAAATAAATCCAAAATAAACCCATACTTTCAGAATTGAATCGGAAATTATGGAAATAAATCTGAAATTACGGAAATAAATCCGTGTAATCCAATATTTATACGATCATTTCGACGTGCACATTTAAAGTTACAAAAATCACTGCATTATAAATGCAAAAACAACTGCATTATAAATGTATCGAAATCTTTTTGATTCGAAAATTTTTGTATCAAAACTCCAGCATTCACCACAGGGTACGTTGAAATTATTGCAATCTTATTAGATGCCCCAGGCCTTTTGCGAGTTACTGTATTACAAAATAACTAACTATTACAATTTGTTTTCTAGAAATGTCAGCCGAAAGGGTAACTCTTACAAGTAGATCCCCAATACGCTATCCAACCCCGGCGCCAATCCCACTACCAACCCCCAAAAAAATAGCAATGGCGGACCTATGGTTGCTATTAGAAGCCCGTAGGTCTAATATATATAAATAATATAATAATAGATAATAATAATGATGATGCTTACTAGGTCGACAGTCACAAGTTGTGGAGATCTACTAGTTGCACCCTGATATCTGTCGGGTATCGAAATTTTGCTGGGCTGCTTTTCCTGATGTCCATTAGAAATTTTTAAACATTTGTTTTAAAATTCAAAAATTTCCAATTTGAAGTTCTTGAAGTGCAAGGTTGGGGATCCACAATTTCCACATGTGCTGTGTTTCTTCTTTTCTTCACTAAGCATCTTTTTTTCTTCATACGCAGTAATTCCTCTTGTAACATATGGAGGATCAACGCATCGTTTGTTTTTCTTCAAATTTCCTCTAATTATTTCAGGAGCTAGACATTGTTGATAAAACTGACACAAAATTGGCAACATTTTTGAAATCCAGAAATTTTCAGCTCTGTCTATTATCTGGATATGAATAGGGATCTTGTCATTGACATAAACGACAAAGTAGCATTTACATCTTTTGGCGATATTCAATTGTCCTTGAATCTAACAAATAAAAAATTTTAAATGTTTAAAAAAATAAAATTAAAATAGTAATTACCTGATAATAATAAGTGTGTCGTTGTTTTAAGCATATATGCCATTATCATTTTTAATTAAAAAGGAATTTTTTAGAAGCGGAATAAAGTTCTCGATACTGTGAGCGTCTTTGTCTGGAACATAAATATATTTCACCTTTACAATTGCATCTTGACCAACCAGTCCTGCATAAGAAAATGTAAATAACACAAAAAAGTATAATACAGTATTTTCAAAATTACCATCTGGCGAAGCACCCAAGAAACCATACTGTTCGTCAATCCAAAAACCTGAAGGTTGAACAATAATATCTAACATTTGCTCTAATTTCAGTATGGCCACACTTTCTTTGGCTATACCATATTCCGTGGCATCAGTAGAAAATATGGAAGGCATCAAGCATGCCTTAACGAAAGAGTTACAAAGTGTATGCGGTCTCCTGTTTATAACTTTTCCAAACAATGAAGCTGACAAACGCATCTTTCGTTCAGTTTCATATACTTTATTGCCAAATTGACCAACCGATTCTTTTTGAATATTATCAATTGCATCTTTGGGAATCTAAAACATTATTTTTGCTATAATAATATTAATATGAAAACATAAAACTCACCAGTAATCTTTCAATTACCAAAGCGGATTCACTCAAAATGACTTCTAAGTCTTCCTTATATTTCTGCATGGTCACCATAATCAGTATTTTTTTCAACTGCTGCTTTTCTTTTTTTCCTTGAAAAGTTTTCTGTTTCATTACCTGAGAATAAACGTTTTTTTGCTCGTTGGACTTTATTGGCAGTTCGCTTTTCCATATACAAGGAAAAATGTTGCCCAGGAGTATTTCCAGTTTAATTTTGTTAATAATTTTAATTATTAACAAAGAAAATGAAAAAAAGTTTCATAATAAAGAGGTATCTCCATGATTCTAAAAAAAATCAGAAATTATTGTTAATTTTACAGCTTTGCCTAAGTGTAGAATCTAAAACTGAAGAATGCACAAAATTCTTATTAAACAAATGAGAAATACCTGTAATCGATCTTATTAATCAAAGACAACAAAGTTCAGCCTTGAACATTTAGCAAACAGAAATGTGGTGACCGTCACATCTGGTGTCGGTTGATCTAATAATGTAAAAACCCTCCAAAGCAGAGGAAAGAACACACTCTTGGTTACCAAATGAAGAACGGTCGCTCCAACCAAGAAAACAAAACAAAAACTATCACGCCACACAGGGCGTTATAACTCGCTGGCCAACACTTTCCAATTCAAAAATATAATAAGCGATTCCAATTACATGAAGTCACTCTATGGACAGATTAGCCAGCACGCAGCACCATTAATAATTAATTAATATGCTAACCAATATTTAAGGTGTATTGGTATAATTAAGTACATATCATGATTACAAACATAAACCTAAAAAATAATTGCCAATTGATATTGTTTCGTAGTGTAAGTTTACGTGGTAATACTATTTGAGTCTATTTTTATATATTACATTTGATTTACATTTACATTTTGAAATACACTATTAATATTAAAAATCCCGATATAATATTTTAAAAGCAATTAACTTATAATTAATGATACAAGCAAAGTTTTTTTTTTATAAGAGAAACTGTTTTAAAAATGTCGATTTATTGAATTTTCACTATTTTACAAACACGAAATTGAAAGAATTAGAACTTGAAAGCCACTATCTTTCTGCTATGTGAATTTTCAAATTAGATTTAATTTGTACGCACACTTTTGGAATCACATATTTCATAAGCAAACGGTTTCTCCCTATGCAAGTTCTTAAGTGATTTATTAACCCATCTTTTCTAGGACATTCATATTCACAAATGTCACAAGCACGCAGTTTCATTCTGGTGTAAATGAATTTTTTAAATTTATCTTTAGAGCAAATTTACGGTCACAAACTCACAACACAAGCAAACTATTTCTCCCTAGCGTGAGTTTTTAAATGCCTTTTTAAACATGATTTCCGCACACATTTATAATCACAAATTTCACAAGCAAACGGCTTATCTCCAGTGTGAGTTGTTAAATGCCTTTTTAAACTTGATTTCTGCGCACATTTATAATAACAAATTTCACAAGCAAACGGTTTGTCTCTAGCGTGAGTTGTTAAATGAATTTTTAAATCTGGTTTACGAGCACATTTATAGTCACAAATTTCACAAGCAAACGGCTTGTCTCCAGTGTGAGTTGTTAAATGTCTTTTTAAATGTGCTTTAAGCGCACATTTATAATCACAAATTTCACAAGCAAACGGCTTATCTCCAGTGTGAGTTGTTAAATGTCTTTTTAAATGTGCTTTAAGCGCACATTTATAATCACAAATTTCACAAGCAAATGGCTTGTCTCCAGTGTGAGTTGTTAAATGATTTTTTAAACTTGATTTCGACTACATTTATAATCACAAATTTCACAAGCAAACGGCTTATCTACAGTGTGAGTTGTTAAATGTCTTTTTAAATATGATTTATACGCACATTTGTAATCACAAATTTCACAAGCAAACGGCTTGTCTCCAGTGTGAGTTTTTAAATGAATCTTTAAAGTGGATTTGCAAGAGCATTTATATTGACAAATTTCACACGTAAAGGATTTCGCACGAGAGTGAGTTCTTAAATGTCCTTTCAATGTTTTTTCACATGTATCTACATACCCACAAACTGCACATTCAAACAAACTTGTACTGTTAGATGTTCTTGCAGGTTTATACTGTGTTACTTGTTCAGTATCGCTCTCTTCTTTAATGTCGATAGAATGATGCAAATCGTCTAAATTAAACTCCACATCTTCGAACTCATCAGTTTTAATTGTGGCATTGCTGCTTGAATTACTTGGAGATTTCAAACCTTGACTGTTGCTGTTCATAACGTGTAGCTCTTCAAGGGGTTGTATTTGAGCCATATCTGTAACTGGTTGCATCAGAATGAGGTACTAAGGTGTCATTCGACAATAATAATTAATATTTACCTGTAGCACATCTCAACGTGTAAACCTACAATTGTGAAGTTTGCTTTCGCTGCTATTATTTTCGTTATTACAAGATTACCACAAAATAAATAGCAATATTTTTTGTTATAACAAAAAGATGCAACGATGTTTGAAAGGCAAAACGGCATAAGCAACACTATGTAATAAAATTAAAACTAGCACATTGCAATGCAAATATTCTTGCTCGTATAGATAAGATAATTAATTACAAATTTTATTTCACAAATTTTCAACTTGAAATCGCTCTATTGTAAAGTTTACAACTTGTCGCTTATTTTGCCTTTCAACCATCGTTATCTTATTTGCCTCCTACAGGTCGTGTTATTTTCATAATAATTTGTCTACGGTTTAAGTTAAGAGGTGAACCCACCCAAATTGTGAGAATATTTAACTGAATTTTAAATCAAAATTTGTAATTGGTTATTCGGCATAAATTATTGTAGCCAAACGGAGAGCTTTGTTAACGAGTAAAATAGTTACCTACACATTGAGAAACATGCTACTAGTATATAATATGCATCGCAGTTTTACATAATCGTGTTACTTACCTTTCCCAATTAGAACAGTTCGGTAGCTAGGAATCGTAGATTTTGTCTTGATGTGTAGTTTGAGCTTAAAATTATTTTTTATAACCAAAGGAGGGTTCCACAATTATGTACCATTTATTTATCTTACGATGATAGACATACTACACGAATTGATGAACCTCTTCACTTTATGAGAAGCCCCACAACTCTTTCGTCTGGAATGCACTGGTAGCTTGCGATGGGGTTTCAGAACCTGTGTAAATTCAAGCAGCTAAATCTAAAAGATTCAAGTGAACCAGCATGAAACAAAGAGCACTACAGCACTAAATTACAACAAATGACGACGTCATCCATTTTCTATTTGACAGAAAAGCGTAGCGCGCTATCTAGTGGAGCAAATATTTACTCACCCGTGCATTTGTTTTTCTTAAAATTTATTGTTAAATAAATAAGATTAGCGTTTTAATTTTTCAGAATACAACTTTTAACTTGTGGAAAAATGGAGCTTGTGGTCACACAGAGGTGAAAAAACTAAGCAGTTAAATAATTAACAATTTATGCTTGTGTGAACGCACTTTTAAACTTTAACTTAAATGTCAAGGAGGAATGTCAAATAACCTAAAATATGGCACGCAAATTGAGTTAGAAATTTCTTCAATATTTTGCTTAAGGTGGAAAACAACGTTCAAGAAGAATAATAATTGTAACAATCCATCCATCTGCGGTGGATGCACTACGAGATGACTATAAATTATGGTAGTAGATATTATCGTTGGGTTGGCTGCCGGCCCTTACGGGCTGCAGAACACCCAGAATTGTAATAATCAAATAATAATTTAAACAATAATAAAATTAATGTATTTATTAGCATAATTAGGTTTCAGATTAATAAAATATTTGAAGAATTGGATTTCATACGTCTACTTTCAACGTGCGATGGCAGTTATTACTACTCAGTTGGTCAAATAAATACTGAAGTAATTGCAGATTGTACTCATGGAATAAATTACTGCTTAAAATAATATTAAAATTAAATGTATAACATTAACTATTAAATGAAAAATTAACAATTGGCGTATTCCTTCAATGCTTAAAAAAATTCAATACGGTAAGTTTTCTGAGATTAGAATTCAGGTGATCTTTTATTGTCATGCAGAACATCCAAAATTATTTTGTACCAGCCGCTGGTTGTACCACAACCGATCTTGCAAAACACGGTTCGTAATTTTAAATTAGTTTATTTTAGATTACAAATTGATATGCCTACATTTTGTGCAATAATAAATGCATAGCTACTTTTCTCGGGTACGCGTCTTGTAACTGTGGTGGATCGGTCTGCAGCTTATTTGTTGCGACACTTCAGGTATGGCTCTAACAGCTCTCTTTTGTTGCAGGACCACCCTAGAAGATCGTGACGAAGCGCCCCACATCATAATTCCATATTATGTTGCTACACTATGGAAATGTTGATAATAAGTCATTTTGGCTGCCTTTTCATTTATTATACAACCTACGAATGGAACGGATTGCTACCAATAACTTGTGGAAAACGTGATCTTTATGGTAACCCCAAGACAAGGCACCATCCGGGTGAAAACCTAGAAGTGTTACCACCCTCGCCTACGCTGGCCTCTTCATCGTAAACAGTAATTGCTGGGTTTTCCTTCTGTTTAGTTGTAGACCATTTGTTTTGAACCACTTCTGTTCCTCTTCGATCACTCCCGCTTACTTTTACTACTTTTATTACTTACTACATAATTAAATAATAACCCTTACATAGAGAGCAGAATATATCATTAAAAGCGGGGGAGAGTAAGGGAGCAAGTACTCCCTTGGGTATAGTTTAACAACAGGGACTGTGAAATACAAAATCTCAAGAACTGAAAGTAAATTATGAAAAAGGATACAACTTGGAAGAGTTTTAAATTACGGAGGATTCAATAATTTTAGGTTCTAACTGCCAAAAATAAAAATCGGATGTGGCCATGCCCATGACTTTATCATACTTTTATTAAATATTAAAAATAAGTATTAATAAAAAAAAAAGAAAATAATATTTTCCATTAACTAATGTGACCCAAAATTTAATCAGTTCTAAGTGTAAATATAAAGATACAAAATACCAACTTTAGTTTTGAAATTCTCATTAGTTTTTGAAATATTTAATAAAAACTAATATTAAATAAAAAGATTTAAAAAAAATTGCTTCCATTAACCAATTTTATCCAAAATTTATTTAGCTCTAATTCCTGCCATAAACATAACAAATCTCAACTTTAGTTTTGAAAATCCTGTTAGTTTTTAAAATATTAAATAAAGACTAATATTAAATAATAAAACCTAAAAATTAAAAAAAAATAGTTTTCATCATGGACATCAATTATTCAAATTAAACTCCAAACGTTAACTCGAGGCGCTTTTGTTTTCTAACTCCAAAAGTCTATTGTTTTTGGACAGAGATAGACTAGGTCAAATACGAAACCAAGAAAATCAAAACATCTGAAGTCTAAAACCTTGCGGGAGGAATAAAACTTAAATTATTATTTTTCTTTTGTTTTTAAAACAATCGCGACTTGTTTTAAAATAACAGTTGAACAGATGTTTAGAAAGCTGACAATGACCTCGTTATTGAATTTCGAAATTATTTCAGCGATAAATTTTTTATAGATGAAATATCAATAAAATGTTGCAGAGCAATGATAAACCGAGTGAATGTTGTTTGTTTTGACGTTTGATGGATTATTTTTAGGGCGCCACCGCTTTTTCTTTCGTTCGTCAATTTTCAAAAAGAGTTTTTGGAAAATATTTAAAATTACTAGGTCATCGTCACGTTTAACATTCGTTCGAACCCCAAACATGTCTGTTCCAAAAACCGGATGTGAAAATTACTTCTGATTGTTATTCTAACATCGCTTATCACCGTTGTTAAAAAATTGATCAACAAAACAAAATTTTGGAGCAGTACGGTAGCGGGCGATTCGAACTTCCAAATATAATGAAATAAAAACGAGTTTTTTATAAATTTCTCATCTAGATTACATAATCAGAATTTATTGCATTAAATGAGGTTTATTTATAAATTAAATCGTCCTTGGTAACAGTTTTATGATAATTCCTTACTTCGAGTAGGTAATATTTAAACTTTTTTTTAATAATTAAATGAGGTTAAAGCAGGAAATTATTTTTAATGCGATTGTTTATGTTTTATCAGTTTTATAACGTCCGATGACGACAACACTTAATTAGGTGGATTTGTAATTTCATGAAGTTGGCCTACACTCTGAATTCGGTCTCCAAGTTGGCCCGAAGACCTAATTTTTATTTTTAAGAAGGAAATGCAAGCCAATATAATTCTTCCGAGAACAAATAGCATTATATTTTAGTATGCGGGGAATTTTGAAAGTTTCCACTCAATTTTAAATTGAGTAAACTTTTTGCGTTATTTCTCCCGGAAATAATTCAATTAATCCTCTCCATCAAAAACTAATACTAATTACTTGATAAACAAAGTTACACTTTCAATTTTCAAATATTCCAATAGTTCAAAACTCAAGTCAAAACAGTTGCTAAATCAAAGATTTGTATGTACCTGGTGGACAGGGAAGTAACTTTAGTTCGTAAAAGCGAATTTCGAAAAGGATTTTCAATACTATTCATTCAAATTTCGAGTAGTTCAAAACAATTGCCAAATTAAAGATTAGTATTCAGCGGCGTATTTAAAAATGCCAATTTTCCTAGATTATTTTGCAGAATCTCGTTAATCCATTCATGCGCGTCGATGGTAAAGCGATAACAAATTCAAAAATCAAAAGCCTCTATGCCCTTCACTAAATACGCCGTATGTACCTGATGGACCGGGGGTTAACTTTAGTTCGTAAAAGGCGAATTTCGAAAATGATTTTCAATATTCATTTAAATTTCTAGTAGTTCAAAACTCAAAGTCAAAAGAATATTGGTAAATCAGGGATTTGCATATACCTGGTATACAGGGGGACTTATTTCGTAATAAAAGCGAATTTCGAAAAGGATTTTCAATATTCATTCAAATTTCTAATAGTTCAAAACTCAAATCAAGACATTTGGTAAATCAAGGATTTGTATGTACCATCATATCATGACGTCACACGGGTGATTTCCCCTTTGTGACGTCAGCACATACATATCCCTGGCGTACCATTGGGAATTAGTAAGAAATATTCTTCTGACTTGCTATCGCTTGCTCAAAAGTTGAAGTTTCTCAAAATTATATAAAAAATGTATTATTAACTGATTCTACCGCGGTAGTTACGTCACCATAGCAACCCCCAAATCGATATGCCGAAATCTTCAATTCAGTTGTGATAAAATTAAACTGTAAAAACCAAAAATTGGGGGAGTATAATCCCGTACAATGGAAAAACATAGTTAGTGATCTTAATAAACCGAAAATTCAATTTCTGGTAACTCGATTTACTAGGTTCTTCAATTGTACGATGGTAATTGACTGAATTGATATTTACATATTTCACACCTTTTTCATTCACTCGCATTGAAGCGGCGGCGTCGAAACGCTACATCGCTAAACGATAAATCGCAGTGTTTACACCTGAGGGGAATCAGAGGATGAAATCTTTGAAAAACCAAAAAATTAGTTTGCATGAAGTCCATGTAACGGTAAATGTTGGAGTGATTATTCCCTAGGTTTAGTCAAATATGAATAGTCACATAACATAAATCGAGTGCAAAGGTTGTGCGGCCTGAAGGCCGCACTGAAATTAATAATTTAGTATTCGTTGTATAATAATATGAGAGTTACGGATAGGTAGATAAACAGAATGCTGCGCGTAATTTTAGGTCCTTGCTAAATTATATCAAAATATATTCTCTCCGAAATCTTACACACCCTTAAGGAGGAGGGGCATCCAAAATAAAAAAACCTTTACTTATAATAATATGTATCTTTTTAATTTTTGTCTGTAACGCGCATATTTAGCAAAAATTTAAATTTATTTCCTAAAAGTTCTTCCCCTCGGTATTTAAGCCCCAAAATAAAGTAATATATTGCTATGATTCAAATGATAATAAAATTTGCAGATCTTCTAAGTCCATGGTTTTCATAAAACAATTTTAACTAAAATTTAATCAGTTCTAAATCTCGACATAAGTATGCTAAATCCTAAATTTTGTTTTGAAATTCTTATTAGTTTTGAAATATTAATTAAAACTAATATTAAATAATAAAATTTAAAAACAAAAAAATAGTTCCCATGAACCAATTTTTACCAAAATCTAATCAAATTGGATTTTGGATACCAAATCCAAAATTTTGTTTGAATATTCCTATTAGTTTTTGCTGTAGGTCGCACACAAAATTTGACCACACACAGACATACACACAGACACACACATACACACACACACACAGACATTTTTGGAAATGGTCTTATTTTACTCAGGGACCTTAAAAGTGTAAATCCATCAAAATCTCAAATTTTTTTCTGCACGAAAACAATACTTTCTCATATTACATATGATAAAGTAAAATCAACATATTATGGAGCCGAGTTAGGGACGTTTCGTGTTTGCTTTCATAGAATTCTTAGAGTCTTAAAGTGCAGCCTTTAGGACGCACAACCTTGGCAATCTAGTTGTAAAATTAGGAAGTTGGCAGTAAAAATTCTTTCCAACCGAAAGAGACCTGATAACGAATTGTTTGAATGGGTAAGTCGAAATTCAATGTTAACCATTGTTCCGAGATTTGCTGCAACGAAACTGTTTGTTATATTTATTTTTGTGTAGATGTTTCAAATTTCATTTTGTAAAATTTTGTTTCAAACTAAATGCCATCAATAAATACTATCGTATGTTAAATCAATTTTCTTTTTATTTATTTTGTTTTTATTTCCAAAGTTGGTATTAAAATGTGAACTTTAGTGAAGTAGGTACCACCCCTTTCTTCGGCTTAAAAAATTAGCGTTAGCTCGTTAAGGTAGGCAGGAGAGGTCTGTCTTACCAATCCAACAAGCTCAGTTTAAAAATTTTATTTTTTGTGTAATATTTAAATTATTTTGAATTAATTGAATTTGAAAAAATCATACGGCAATAAAAAACAGTTGAGAACGACATCTGTAGATCCAGAAAGAGGTTAGTGTTGTTTTTGTTTTTTTTATAATTTTCATATAATAAAGTAATAAATCAGAACGAAGGGTTATTGTGGTTAATAATATTAAAAAGAATTACAGGATATTATTTTTATTTGACGGACTTATAACATATTGGCCTGCCCTGAAGCAGTTACAAATTTTCAATAAAAATGTAATTATGTAATTGATTGTAAATTAAGAGCTCATGTCATCAGAGAGTGAAAAGCCGTGGAAATTTAATGCAAAACCAACAACAACCTAAACTCGATGGTAAATCCTTGGTCCGTAGAAATAACTTCATTATTAAAACAGTAGCAATTATCTTTTCGAACCATAGCAATATAAGAGTTTCACAGTGCAAACTCAAACGGTTCCTCCACTTGGTAAAAAAACATTCAATTGTCCCTTATCAAAACATTTGTAATCGAAAACTTTACGATCGAACGGTGTCTCTCCGGGTGTGAGTTCGTAAGTGCCTCTTCAGTACCCCTTTTTCGGAAGATTTATAATTGCAAATTTTACATTCAAACGGCTTCTCGCCGGTATGTGTTCGTAAATGAACTTTCAAATGTCCTTTTTGAGAACACTTATAATCACAAATATTACATTCAAACGGTTTTTCACCGGTATGAGTTCGTAAATGCCTATTCAATTGTCCTTTTTCAGAAAATTTATAATTGCAAATTTTACACCCAAACGGTTTTTCACCAGTATGAATTCGCAAGTGACCTTCCAAATGCCCTTTTCGAGAACATTTATAGTCGCAAATGTTACATCCAAATGGTTTTTCGCCGGTATGAATTCGTAAATGTACTTTCAAATGTCCGTTTTGTGAGAATTTATAATCGCAAATATTACATTCAAACGGTTTTTCTCCGGTATGAGCACGTAAATGTCTGTTTAATTGTCCATTTCCAGAAAATCTATAACCGCAAATTTTACACTCAAATGGTTTCTCGCCAGTATGAATTCTCAAATGAACTTTCAGATGTCCTTTTCGAGAACATTTATAATTGCAAATGCTACACTCCAAATGATTTTGCATGTTCCCGAAGCTGTAAATTATTGTTAAATGTTTTGTCACGTACCCGACATTGAAAATTTTTATCGATTGGTGTTTTACAATCTTGATCCGCTTGAGATTCGTTAACGAAAACGTCTTCCATCTTTTCAATTTTAATTTCTATATTGCCATTTTCGAATTCTTCTGAAAATACCTCCTCTTTAATGTCGATAGAATGATGCAGGTTTCCTACCTCGATATCCATATTTTCTATTTCATCCGTCTCAATTTGTCTGTATATCAATTCTTCTAAAAATATCACATTATAAATATTATCGAGAATATTGGTTACCCTATCAGGCCTACTGCTAGTTCTACACAATCACCGATGAACGTTCACTGACAGTACATTAGCAGCCATTAATTTTTAGTTTGTTTGTTCTGCAATAGAGGGCGTTCGGAACTGTAAATACAAATTCACCAGGAAAGAGTGGAATTTTAATTTTTATAAAGTAAAATTCAAAATGTATTCAAATCGAGACATTAAGTGGCTTAATAAACGATAATGCGAAATTTAAACATAACAGTAATCCGACAAATTCGTAGTATGAGACAAAACTAAAATGTGGCCTCTTATAACACAAAAGGCATATTGATTTTGTCGAAATTCAGAAGTATTAATTTTACTCACGACCTCGCGGCGACCGAAGCCGGCACTTTTGGTTTTGTTTACAAAGTACACTTGTAACAAATGACGCCCAATGATTCTTGATTCTAAATAAAATTAATTGAATTTAATAACTGTCAATTAAATTTTCAATTATGTTAAATGTATATAAAAAGAAATCAGTGTTATTACACAAGCGGACGGGGTGACGCTAAATTTCGTAATCAAGTTACACCCCCGGTAGTTGAAGAGTGATTACTATTAATCACGTTGGAACTTGATCAGCTGAAACGAATAAGAAACCCAGCTTTAATTACTGTAAATAAAAATATAATGATTTATATTGAACGTGTAAATTTTCATTTTTATTTTGAAGCGCACGCTTCGATCTTATGCGTAAAGCAGAATTTGTTAGAATTTCTTAATCCTTAATTTTAATTTTTTTAAAAGAAAATTTTAAAAAAAACTGATTAACATTTCCAAACCTTTTTTAATATTTTATACGTTTTTTTTTAAAATTTAGTTTGTTGGCCGCAAAAATTTTATTTTTTCATACGGTTAAAAATCTCGTTTTCACCTAATTCCGGCGCATGGGGCCCAAACAAACATTTCGATTCTACTGTTATGGACCTTTTTCCGGCGTATGCGCCGACGAATTTAACTAGCAAATTGCTGGAAATTTTAGACCCCATTTTACCGAAATTTACAACTTAAAAACAAATTGAGGTGATTTTTTACTATTTTCGAGATTTAGTTCAAAACTTTTAAGGGGTTCCCCGGGTTTGTTTTTTTCCAGGGTTGTCCACCATACGATTGCTTGCGTTTCCAGATGTAGATGGTGTTCATATTCTATCTGTGTTTGGACTGTTTGTCTATTAGTAAGTTTAACATACAGGGTGTTCATGCAAAAAAGCACTTTTAGTTTTTCCGAATTTTCCGGGCATTTTTTTCAATTTTTCTTTGCTTAAAAGCCTTACTCGGACTATTAGGCACATTTAAAAAATAAATAAGCCAAATCAGTCAAGCCGTTAGAAGTTATACTCTTACTAACTTACGGAATTTCATTTTTTTATATAGATTTATACAAAAAATGGATTAGCAGGAGGGACGCGCTTACTTTAACCGCCTCTGTAGATATGGTTCTATATGATCTGCATATCCTCGGGGCGCTCTTATGTTGAACTCTCCTCAGTTTGTGGCGGTAGGTCGTTTTGCCCAGGCCGAAACCCATATTAGGGACATAATTTAATGGAGTCGGCAGCTAAACTCAGGAGCCTCGCTTGGGCCTCTCGTGTTAGGCATAATTTTATGTAAGGTCTCTGCCAATGTCGCCGCTTTTTCTGCCGCTCTTTGAAGGTGAGACTTAAAGAAGAGATTTTCGTCAGCACTCTGACCTGGGTGCCCATCGGACGACCTGTCCGTTCATCAGGAAGAGGACGGACTTTATTTTTCTGTCCGAGATCACCACCGCTTTCGTTTTCTCCGGCACCAACTGTAAGCCTCTATTCTCATTAAGTTTCGGATGTCAGCCAGCGTCCCGATGTCTTCAAGTTCTCCTCTCTACGGATATCAGCGACGATAGAGAGATCGTTCGCGAAACCGGTGATGCTTACCCCAAGTGGGGTAGGAAACCTGAAGACGTCATCATACATTACGTTCCAGAGTTGGAAGCCGAGCACAGAGCCGTCGGGAACGCCGGAGATCTTCATTTACTATCAGGTATCTTTTGTTGAAGTAGCTTCCTACGATGTTTGGGAAATAAGAAGGTACCCTTCTATTTTCCAGTTCTAACATGGTTAACTCCCATCTTGCAGAGTCAAAAGCGTTTTTTACGTCAAGAGTAACCAGGACCACGAAACTTCTGGTTGTCCACGTGCCTTTCCTTCCCGAATCTGTGGGCCCCCTTCCGGAACCCAAACTGCCCGTCGGAAAGGATCTAACTCCAATCTACAGCTCGATCTACGTTTTCGGCGCAGATTTCGCCTATTTGATATCAATTCTAAAAAAATCGAAAATAAAATATTTCCTGAAAAGTCAGCAGTCCGAAGAGTTTCTTACAGAATTTTAAATAAGTCAAAAGTGACATTGTTGAAAAGATCGTTATTTTTTTATGGTTTCCCTAATACTTTTTTTTTATTTACCTCTTTCCGATTCATAGGCCACCCTATATATCTCTTATCTGTGTTTAGAAATCAAACAACTTGTTGCAGTTTAAATTCGTAGGTGCACACAACCGCAACAAGGCCTAAAATTGCCAGCCAACTCGCCGTGAAGTCGGAGTTAGGCGAAAATAAATTTTGATTGCGCATGCGCCGGAATGGGTCAATATCGCGATGTAACAATATGATTACAGAGGGCGCCACTGTTAATGTCAAAAACGGTGTAAGTCTTTCTTCGGAAGGAAGTGGTTACCCACCGAGGTAATTAGCTAGGAAACTCCCCCCCCCCTTATAGAAAGGGATTCGAAATTGAGTTAACGACTTGGAAAAAGAGACAATGGCTACAATTAAGATTCCCGAACTCGAAAATACACTTTTCAGTATATTCCATAGTGTAGAGCTACCAGTCGTTTCCCGATGTCTGTCGGGTCAACATCCACACTCTGCCGAGTTAAACCGTTCCAGGGGAGATTTTTAACGGGTAAAGTGCTTGTCAAAACAGCTTGCAGCGGTCGGAGTTACTTAACGATAATTCGAAACGATAACGGTATCCGACATACGCTCACTGCTCGCAACAAAACTCTAAACATCACAAATGATTCCTCAAATCACGATCAAACATAATCGTTTACTAACATAAACGACATTAAAAATGGTATTTTTAAATTTAACCTGTCAAAACACCGAGCGACTTGACTCATTAGAAAATCAAAGCTCACTGCCTATGCATCATAAATGCACGTGCAGGATTACGGTCGGAAAACAAAAACTTCGCAGCGATTGGCTGGAGCTACGAGGTGAAACAATCTGCACATATTAAACCGATCCGAACTATTACGAACATGTACGTATCGATAACTGAATGTCCGACTTTAAAATACATAACCTAATTGACTGTCATTTTTGTTTTACCGACTTAATATTTGATTTGAACAGAAAATTTAATATCCTGATCACATATAAATATAAATTTTTATTATTTATTTTGAAAATTTAGCTTTTTAATTTACTTCATAACTTAATAATTAAACGATTACATTTTTTACTAGTCTACCTGCCTCCAGCAGCGGTGGAATCGTCATAAGGGATTTTAGGAACCCTAGACCATCGGGGGAAAAAGAAATTTTCGTCATGGCATCAATTCAAAAGAGGTAGGCTAATGACATGTCATATGCCACTTACCACCAACTAAACCACGACGGAAAATTACATGCTTATACTTTTAAACGCATTATCACCTTCGTTTGAGACCTGATCAACTTCATCAACAAAAATAGTTCAAAATTTACTAATAAAAAAATTTTGCTGCAATTCTACTAATGATTTAATAACGGCTAAATACAAAAAGTAATAACAATATTTCATAAAATATGTATCGCTTCAATCGTCGCTTACCACTTAGCACTTAGTATTTCTCTCTTGGCAAGATCGTCCTGCGCAATACGCACGCATATTTTTAACACTTAATTATTTCTCGTGACGACCACGATTCATTTCTTCTCGATCAGAAATCACTTACCCCCCCCCCTTGAATCTAATTCTTTAAATTTGAAACCAAACCACTCCGTCTTCGCCGAGCTAGGAAGGCATTGCATCTCGAGAAGGTTTAGGGTAACAATGCGTTTTCATATGTCTTTTTAAATCTGATTGGTTTGAACTTCTGTAGACACATACATCACATGCAAATTGTTTTTCGCCAGTGTGCATAGTCATAATATGCAATCGCAAATTTTGTTTGTATAAACTTCTAAAGTCACATTTATCGCATGCAAACGGTTTTTCCCCGGTATGCGTTTTCTTATGTCTTTTTAAATCTGATTGGTTTGAACTTCTGTAGACACATACATCACATGCAAATTGTTTTTCGCCAGCGTGCATAGTCATAATATGCAATTGCAAATTCTGTTTGTATAAACTTCTAAAGTCACATCTATCGCATGAAAACGGTTTTTCCCCGGTATGCGTTTTCATATGTCTTTTTAAACCTGATTTGCACAAACTTCTATAAACACATAAATCACACGAAAACGATTTTTTCCCAGTATGCGTTTCCATATGTCCTTTTAAAGATGATTTGTACGAACTTCTATAGTTACATATATCACATACAAATGGTTGTTCGCCAGTATGCATATTCTTAATATGCAATTTCAAATATGATTTGTTTGAACTTCTATGTTCACATAAATCACACGCAAATGGTTTTTCGCCAGTATGTTTCCTCATGTGTCGTTTTAGAGTACTTTTAACTGCACATTTATAAGCACATATTTCACAAGCAATCGTTTTGTCGTGTATTTTTACATGTTCCATCAACGACGATCGAAGCGCAGTTTTGTAGTCACACTGTTGACACGCAAGCAGTTTCACGACTTCAGAATGAGTTAATTGATTATGTCTTCGCAAGTTGCGTTTCGATGAAAATTCAAGAGGACATCTTTTTACAAGTAAACACCAATTTCTCGCCGGTATGAACTCTTAAATGTATATTCAAAGTTTCCCGACGGGTAAATTTAGAGTTACAGATGTTACACGCAAACTGTTTTTCACCGGTATGAGTTATCATATGTCGGGATTGTATTGTATTGTATTGTACTTAGGGGTCGATTGGCTATGTGTGCCTTACAGAACTGCGACCAGTTTTGATCTTTTGTTCATAACCCTTCTAATTGGCTTTTAGGAATTCAATCTTGCTAGCAAAACAAAGAATGGTCCTAAGAGGCTTGCTTTTCACCTCCTTGGTGTCAGTTGTGTTTGTCCCAAATATTTTTGCCTAAGTCTAGTTAGTGCAGTGCAAGTGCAAAGAATGTGCTCGGCCGATTCAATTTCCGATTCACAGAGTCTGCATTCATTATTTTCTTCAAAACCCATTTTTTTGAGGTGATATCTCACCTGGCAATGGCCAGTGAGCAGCCCCGTAATGAGTCTAATTTCGTTCTTTGATAAGAGAAGAAGCTTTTTAGCTTCTTCAGTCGAGTACTCTATGAATTTCTTCGCCTGTCTCTGTCCTGGTGCATTATGCCAGAGGATATTTTTGCTCTCTGCCTCCCACCTCTGGACCGCCTCCCCCCTAAGTGCTTTGGATAGCCCACAGAAGGGTTCGGGTCCAATAGGGGTAGCATTTGAGCCCAGTCTGGCTAGCTCGTCAGCCATCTCGTTTCCCTCAATTCCTTCATGCCCTGGCACCCAGCGGAGGGCAATTTTATTGCCCTTGCCAGTTTTTGAGGATTGTCTGCATTCCCAGGTGGACAGGGACTCGAAGCTATTGGCTTCTAGTGCCTTTATCGCAGCTTGGCTGTCAGACATTATGTTTATTTGCTTTCCTTTACCTTCCTTTGCAGGCACTCATGGGCACATAATGCAATTGCAAGTATTTCAGCTTGCATGATTGTTGGGTAGGTACCTAAGGCTATGGATGCCTCATATCTTGGGCCATATATGCCTATGCCTGTTCCCCATTCAGTTTTTGATCCATCTGTGTACCAGTTGGAGGATTTTGTGTCCGTTTGTATTGTTTGACTTTTCGCCGTAGCTCGGTCCTGAATAACAACTTTGTACGGCGTCTCAAAGTCAAAGGTTTTGGAATTATGTCCCAAGGTTTTTCAAGTAGATCTGGCTTTAAATAGTCCAGTATCTTTAGGTGACCTGTTCTGTCTCCCGGTTTGAATTTCCTATTTTGGGTGATTTTATGGCGGTTTAGGCTTCTCTCTTCACCCGTAGGTGAAGAGGTGACAGATCTAAGAGTGCCTCTATAGCCGCGGTTGGGGTTGTGCACATAGCCCTGTAATACCCAGACACACTAATCTTTGCAGCTTCTGTAATCTGCTTTGTGTCGTTATTTCATTGGTTTTTGTCCACCATACGAGTGATGCGTATGTGACAATGGGTCTTATTATTGATGTATATGACCAATGGATCATTTTTGGTCTTAGTCCCCAGTTCCTTCCAAAAAGTTTGCGACAGGCCCAGAAGGCTCCCGTTGCTTTGGAAAGAGTTTTGTCCACATGAGGTTTCCATGTGAGTTTGGCATCCAGGGTTACCCCCAGATACTTCACTTCTCCGGAAAAAGGTATCAATGAACCCCAAAGCTGCGGCGCTTTAAGGTTCATTTTTCTACGCTTAGTAAAAGGAACTATGATGGTTTTTGAAGGATTCACTGTGAGCTCTTCCTTTACGCACCATTCTTTTATCTTGTTTAGGGCAGTTTGCATTAGGTTTGATATTATGCCTTCATGCTTGCCCCTAATTGTAACGACAATGTCATCTGCATACCCCAATACGCAGAATCCATCATCAGTTAATTTCTTCAGTAGGTCGTCCACTACGATGGACCACAAGATTTCCTCCTCCTAGTGAGGCCGTTACTATGCGGCTTTTTAGCATTGATTCTATCCAGATTATCGTGGGTAGCTCAATGCCATGTCTCGCAAGCGTTCTTTATAGACTTATTTGAGGTGTTATCAAAGGCACCCTCTATGTCTATAAATATTCCTGCAACGATTTCTTTTTCTGCAAGAGATTTTCAATTCCTCTTACAAGGTGGTGAAGTGCATCCACCGTACCTTTGCCTGGTTGATAGGCAAATTGCTTAGTATGAAGCGGCGTCCTTTTAAGCGATTCGCCTCTAATATAATTATCTATAATTTTCTCCATTGACTTAAGGAGAAAGGAGGATAAGCTTATCGGGCGATATGATTTGGCCTCTTCGGGAGGCCTCCTGCCCGATTTTGGTATGAATACCACTTTCACTTTTCTCCATGATGTGGGTATATATCCCATTGAATAACTGGCTTTGAATATTGCCGTTATGCAAGGAGCGATCAAGTCTATGCCTTTTGAAGTAGGGCCGGAAAGATTCCATCCCATCCAGGTGACTTGTAGGGCTGAAAACTACTAATAGCCCATTTTACTTTCTCTAAAGTAAAGATTTTTCCTGCTAACCTTCTGCTATCCCTGCTGGAATGTGATCCAGGGACATTTCGTGCGTTAGGTTTGTTGTCGCTATCATCGTAGATCCCGGAAAGTGTGTTTTAGTAACACATTTAAACTTTCCCCGATACTATCGGTGTAAGCACCATTGGGCTGTTTTATGAGTCCAATGGTATTTGAGTGATCTTTAGACAAAGCTTTCTGAATGCGCGCTGCTGGGGCCGTTTTATCTATCCCTCGCAGAAGCGCATCCATGATTGTCTTTTGATTTTCTCAATTCAATATTGTACCTTGTTAGGGCTTTTGTATATTCTTCCCATAGGCCTATCCTTTTGGCCTTATTGAATGCTTTTCTGGCTATGACTTTAAGTCTCTCAGTTCTGCATTCCACCAAGGTACATCTCGAGAGATGTTTCTTTTTCAGTGGACAGCTGACCTCATAAGAGTTCATTATGCACTGACTAATGTGGTTAGAGGCTGATTCCAGGTCCTCCGTGGTGGCTACTTCGTATCGGAGGCCTTCTAGCTCGGTCCTTAGTGTCTCTTGATAGAGGCACCAGTCCGTCTTTTCGGCACTCTACATTTCACCATTTCCACTTTTGTGCTCTCTATGTCGAATGTGATAGAGGCGTGATCAGAGAAGGATGCCTCCTCCATCACTTTCCAGTTTTTAAGATTTGACTTATAAACGAAGTGGCCAGTGTGAGGTCGATTACCTCTTGCCGAATCGCGTTTATAAAGGTGGGCTTTTATCTTTGTTTATAATGTCTAAATTGTTAGAACAAATATATTCAAGTAAGTCCTTACCTCTGTTATTGGTGTCTGTGCTGCCCCAGATCTCGTTGTGTGCGTTTGCATCGCAGCCCAGAAGTAGGTGTTTGTTCCCCTTTCGACACCAGCTTATGAGGCGTTGTACTTCCTCTGGTGGTACCTTGGTCTCGTCTCCCGGAAAGTAGGCTGAGGCTATTACTATAGACCTCTTGCCTCCCTCCCTTGGGAGTTCAACCACGGCAGCTGCCAGGTCCCTGGTGTTGAATTCTGGAATGGGAACAAAGTTAATGTCTTTCCTGAGCAGTAGTGCTGCTCTTGGATTACCATACCTGTAATCAGCTAGGACGTTGGCCGTCCTTTCAGGGAGACCCCTGATTTTGTCTCCATTTATCCAGGGCTCTTGTATTAGCCCTATGGAGAGTTGTTTCTTAATAAACCTCCAATATAAGGCACTTGAAGCTGCCTTTGAATGGTGGAGGTTTATTTGGATGCACTTTGTGCCTTTGATGGCTTGTTTTTAGCCCCTCGTTTCTCCGATAGCTTTGCTTTCTGCTTCAAGGGCCCTTCCCAGCTTTCTTCGCCTGTGAGGGCTGCACTCTAGAAAGCCCAGTTGTGCTCTGACTCTTTTCCCTGCCCGTACTGGGCACTTTGGGATTTTCACCAGAGCACCCCTGTTGCCCCTTGTGAGTGGAGATGAGTGCATCTGTACTAGTGCTAGGTGCATTGGACGTTGAGGCATCCTCACTAGCACCTGCAGTAGTTGTTTGGGCCTTGTCTGGTTTGCCCTTTTTCGGGCGTAGCTGGACTTGCCCAAATCTGTAGCCGATCTTAAAGTTCAGCTTTTTCAGATTTTCAGCTGACTGAACATCAACTGAAAGAGTTACCTCTAAAGTTTGGCCTATTTGTACTTTTCGTACAATTCGCCAGTTTGAGGTAATGAGATCCTCATTCTGGGCTTCTATGAGACCCAGAATTTTCTCATTATTGTATTCTTGGCTCCCCGGGAGATATGCCACAAATATTTCCGTGTGAGGCATTTCTGCCTCTGACACGACTTTCAATGCGGCATTTTCCCAGGGTTTAAGTTCGGCCTCTAGGCCCTTTACCCATTCAGCTGTGGCTGTATTGGTACATGTAATACCGAGCCAGCCTGGTCTTTTGTGGATTTGGTGGAATTGAGGCTTTATATCAGCCGTCTTCCTTTTCTCCATTATTTTGTCCAGTATGGCTTCCTGAATGGCTTCAAGTTGTTCCATAGTCAGGAGCTCTTTTGGATATAAGGAATGTATTATTCCTATCTTTACCCCGGTTACGGCCTGGCTGAATGTCGGCTTTTCACCCTTACTGGGTGCAGCCTTACCTTCACCAAACTTTACCCGTTTTTTATCACGGGCTTCCGGAGTACTGCCATCAGATCTATATCTTTTGGCAGCTTTACTAGGATTATATCCTTTGAGGGCAAGTTCCCTGGCTTTGTCAGCCGGTTGACCCTTTTGGATGAGATATTTCATCCTTTTGCGAGCAGCTCCACTTAGTCTAACCCTTTCAGTCTTCAATTGAAGACTTTGTAGGGCTTTGTTGACATCTTCTTCGCTGCTCGCGAGGAGTACGTCCTCTGTATTTTGATCTGGACTTTCATCCAGTACCATGGGCTCCGTATCCTTAGCCTTTTGGTCAGGATTTTCATCCTGAACCATAGGCTCTTGGATATTTAGGACTGGGTTGAGGCTTTGGGGAGCCTCTGTTGTTGACTCTGTTAAGGGCGAGTCTCCCTTTAAAATTTTTTCTGTGTTCATATTCATTTGTTCCCACGAGAAGCTAGGATAAAGAGTCACTTGCAGCAGAGCCTGCTTACCACAAGAAGGCTATTGAAACCGAGAGGTCGCCTGGTATCCGGAGTTCGCATATTATTAACTGGAATTACCTTCCCAGCCATACAGTCTTCGGCATATGCTGTTCCACCTTGACTTTAGGGTTTTTATAGAGGTTTTCTCCTCGCAGGTCAGGCGGTTAAGCCCATCCCCGCGATGTTCTCTCTGCAGCATACCAACACTACGCCTAATGCTGGTTGTTGTTGCAGAGTAACTATCCTACGGTATTAATAGACGACTGGCGTGTATCGTCTATAGCTAGGGTACCTCGGTGTGCCATACCCGTACTTAGGTTGTTTCAGCCTAAGCCCCTGAGGGATATGTCGAGATAGGTTTCGTTTTACAGAACTTTTATAGTTACATTCATTACATGAAAAAGGCTTCTCACCTGAATGAATTTTTAAATGATCTCTCAAAGATATTATATGTGCACTTTTGAAGTCGCATATTTCACATGCAAACGGCTTTTGTTCCTGTCGAATGTCACTCTTTGCATCACCGAAGTGCTGCAAATCTGCATATTTTCTCTCCGCATGGGTCATTTTATTATGCGATTGGAAATTCCGCTTAGTCCAACATGTATAGTCACATATTTCGCAAGTAAAAAACGATTTCGTGACCAACCTTCCTTGAACGGTATGAACCATCATATGCTGTTTCAGTCTACGTTCGGTCCTACATTTATAGGGACACACATTACAGGCAAAAGGGTTTTCATCAGTGTGACTTCTTGTGTGCTTTGAGAGTTGCGACTTACAACTAAATGTCTTGTTACACTGCCCACATTTTAATGGTTCCAGTTCGGCAGGCACCTCTTCTTTTATATCAATCGAGTGATGCAAATCTTCCAAGTTGAATTTTATGTCTTCTTCTTTTTACTTCTGAACACATTCCTTCTTCCATATTGGTGGTAAACTATTTCATACAAAAATTAAAACTTCGGCTGTCAAACTTATTGTATGAGGTTATGCAGTACTGTCATTTCACGTTTGTTTGAAGCTGTCAAAAAAAGCAGTGGCGTAACTAACACAAATAGACCCAGTGGCGTCGCTAGTTTACTTTCAACAAGTAAAACACATAAAATAAACGAAGCTAGCGTTACGCTTGGAATTAACCTTAAATTGACCACACAATAAAAATAAAAAGCAAACATGTTTGATTTGAATATTTTTATTTAAAAATATTCAATTTCGCGGAAACAACTGATAATCAAGAGATAAGCGTCAGTTTTCATATTTTAGATCAGTGAATAATTAATAGATCGATCTGTAGATTAGAGTTAATTTTTTTATATTTTTTTAGAGTTGATACCAAATAGGTGGAATCTGCGCAAAAAAGGTATATCAGGCTGTAGATTAGAATTTAATTTGGGAATTTTTTTAAAGTTGATACCAAAGTTTTATTTGTATTTAACAAATTACATACATTTTCCAAGTTACAAATCTGACTCATTATTGTTACCTCTGCACAGAGCAAAAAACTTCTGCTGTCAAAAGTATCACGTGACTTGATCATTGCACCGAAAGTATTTATTTTTTAAGGTTATCATTCAAATTTTTTTTAACATCCCGAAATTCACTAAGTAATCATACTTTATGTGTTTTTATAATACAATAGAATTATTTTAAAAAAGCGCGAAAGCCCACGGATTTTCTCTTAATTAAATTAATATTAAAAATGAGACAGTTCTCCCTTAGTTTAACTACTGACAAAGCTAGCTTTGATAATTTAAAATTAAAAATGCGCGAAAAAACCTTAAACAGCGATGGTACACGCTGCTGTGCAAAACAGTGGAAGTTGACGTAGCGGTGCCGGCTTTGCAAACACTTCCAAGTCACATAACCTCAAAACACGGTAAATTTTGAACTTTGGCATCACAATTGAATTTATGAATCATTATCTTGATAATTACTGTCATTTTATGTGTTTTAATCGCCCCTGCTGTATACTTTATTTTTATTCTTACCACGTAAGGGTATCTTATTTTTATAAAGAGGATTTAATAAAAGTTTAATAAAAATTTATTATTTTTGTAGGTTGCTGATGATCAAAACCACCATAAGTATGTATTGTGTAATAATTTACCAGAAGGAACCTCCCATTAATCATATTTATTTAGAAACCAATCAGTTTAAATAAATAATTTGGTACAACTATTTTCAGGTACCGGCTAAAAGCGAAGAAACGCCACCATGCAAAATATTCCTTTTCAAGAAGAACTGATTTTATTACGGTCGTTCACCTCGATGGACGAATTTGTACGAGAATATAAAAGGCTCTTCCGAGAAGAAGTAAACTGCGAGGAACTTTATCTCCTGCTGTTAACTGAACTTGAGAAGGCAATATCGGAAGATAATATCGATAGATTTCAAAAATTGTGCGACTTAATTGACTACACAAAGGAGAGCGTAAAAGATCAAGCGACTTTACGAGATTACTACGACAATATTAATAACCCCCTTCGAAACACCAATTTAGTTATCGTAGCTAGTAAATATAACAAATTAAACATTTTGCAGTATCTACTTGAAGGTGGTAACGAAGTTTTAAATAATTTATCCATTGGTATCGGACGAACTGCTATATCACCGGAAGATGAAGACGAGGCAACGCACAATGCGTTTTATTACGCCATACGTGCAGAAAACCTTCAGCTTCTGGTTGCTCTCATTAATGAATGGCCCGATAATGTAGGAAAATTGGATGAAATACTTTCGAGGGCATACGAAGAATTAAAGTTGAAAAAGGTACCGTTGTCGGACGAAATCGAAATGTATGTTGAAAATAAGTTAATGGACCTCCGGTTCTTTTCCAATCCATTTGGACAAACTGACGAAAGTCATAGCGATGATTTTAATAACATCCGAGAACGGATTGAATTGTTACTTCGACACATTAGCTTGTTGAAGAGAGATTATTCAAACACGGAGAAAGTGAATGCAGGGTTTTTGTTTGTAATAAAGTCTATCGCACAAAATATTCATGTATTAAAACGACAGGTGAAATCGACTTACGATAAATTCCCCTGGGAAGAATTGGAGTTTTGCTTGGTAATTTTTGTGTCTTCCCGCACAAAACTGCAAGAACTGAATTTATTTTACCGAGCTACATTGAATACGAGGAAATTAATAAATTATTTAGGGGATTTTGCAGAAAAACTTGAAGACGAAAAGGTTAATATAAAAGGCGATGGGCTCCGTTACCTCCCAAGCAAAACACGGGAGGAAGCTGCCGCAGAGATTATTAGTGGTTTTCCAAAGTTTGAAGAGTTGTATAATGATTATCAAGAGATTAGAGATATATATTCGTTACAAAAAATTGGTGATTATATAAATTTGGCGTTATCGGCGGATTCTACCGGCAAGGAAGGTCAGTTGATTATTATAAGAGCTTTGCAGGTTATAGGCGAACATTTGAAGAATACCCTGGAATCTCCTAAATTGTCTCTTGCGACGAGCAGGCTTTTAGTGATTTTGTTACCGAAGAATGCAAGTAAAATAATTGTAAAGTTACGTGATTCAATATCACATGCTGATTCCCTCTCGAAGAGGATGGAAATTGAAAAAAATGCGGATCTTAACTTTTTTATTAACATACAAAATGACATTAAAACAATCGGTGGTGTGATTGTCGATATGCTTTATAAAAACAAACTCCGAACCATCGAATTGCTATTGCAAAAAATTAAAAATAGTGAAAATAAAGATGAACTTAAAGAGGTACTCAAAGAGCTTAGTGCTATTAATTTGGATGAACTCGTTACGGGTAATTTTAAAACGTTGGAACACGAGGATTTGGAAAAACTTGTTCAAGAATTAAGAGAGAATATTGCTGGCAAGACGAATTATGAGGAAGATCGTTTTAATAGAATTAATAGCATAATCAGTTGCGGAGGGACTCAATCAAAAAATATGATCTCCGATTATATTACAGGATTTGTATCCTTACAGGGCTTAAGTGTTACCTTAAACGACAATCGGTTTGACGACAATCTTATTCAAGTCATGAAATTTTATGCCGATGAAACGTTGCAGAAAATTACCGCAGCGATAGAGCCTCACGGCCTTGAAGAAATTGCAAACCTGTCGATAGAAATTGTACGTGGTGCAGAATCGAGAATACCAGACGATCACGAACCTGACAAAGTGAAGAGTTTACTTTCCAAAATTATTTCTATTGCTAAATTTGGAACTCATGGCGTTAAATGGATCGACGAGTTGCGTGAAAATTTAAACATTGAAAAAGGATCCAAATTGAAAAATACTGACAATGTCGGAAAAGAAAAAAAAAGTTATAATGACCAGCTCGCGATGAAATTATCTGAACTAAAAGTTATTTTAACCGAACACCCATTAAGTGGCCCTTTGACCGAAGCATTACCTGCCTATAAAACGGATAAAAAATTGCAAGCAGTGGTGGAAATGCTTGTTTTGGATATAATGTCAATTTTAGATAGCTCAAAGCCTTATCTGGAAAATAATCTCTTTTTTTTAGACGATCACACTTCGTTATTGAGTGGAAAGTGTTTACGCAATTATTTAGCCCACCATAATGCGGTAGCTGATATATTACTCTCTGATCCATCGAGGGCAGTTTTTTTAAACGCTAGGAAACTAACCGAAGAAAATGTAACCATGACGAGTGAGAGAAAGATTGGCAAATTTGTCAGCGACGATCCTATCAAATTGAGAGAAAAAATCGATCAAAGCTTAAATATGATTACCAATCAGGAAAGAATGTTTGGTGCTTTGGAAGAAGGAAATCTGGAAGGCTTAAAGGAATGTCTTCGGAAAGGAGCAGATATGAAAGCTAGAAGTGTCGGTTCATGGTCAACGTTGCACTTTGCTGCCAAGGGACACAGTCTTGAAATTCTGAAATATCTGCTTGACCAAAATTTAAGCGTCAATGTCAAGGATAACAATGGTCACACCCCACTACATATAGCCGCTGCCCACGGAAGGGACGATGTAATAGATTTGCTGGTTAAAGATGTTGGTGTATTTATCGATAGTCTAAATAATAGAGGCAAAACCCCATTACACGTTGCAGTTCAAAATGGCCACAAGGACACGGTTAAAGTTTTATTAAAAAACAATGCTAATGCTTTTGCCCTAGATATCAGTGGACTTTCACCTTTACACTACTCAATTAACAATAACCATATTGATATTGCTAAAATTCTTTTAGGAAAAAATGTCAACTTTAACACTCCGAATGAAACTATGCGTAGCTGGACTCCGTTATACCTGGCAGCGGGAAATGGTCAACTCGAATTAGTCAACTTCCTACTTCAAAATAACGCAGATGTTAACGCAAAAAATAGTAAAAATTGCACACCATTACATGTGGCAGCGTTCAACGGCTGCCTGAAAATAGTGAACGCTTTAATTTTAAAAGGAGCCGATGTTAACGCTACCAGCACGGATGGTCGAACTACGTTACATAGTGCAGCAGAGAACGGTAATAAACAAATAGTGAACGTTTTATTGAAACATGGAGCCAATGTTAATGCCGTTGAGAAAACTTACAATATTACACCTTTGCAGTATGCGGCACTTTATGGGCACACTGAAATTGTCAAAGAGCTTTTGAAAAATAAAGCCAACGTCAATATTGCAAATATTGACGGCGAAACTGCCTACATTCTGCAGTGGAGAGGAACCATTTGAAAACGGTTGCCATTCTTCTCGAACACGGAGGTGAAATTAACGCCAAATCTGTTAAAAATGCTACACCCTTATACTACGCAGCCCGATTTGGTCATAAGGAAGTGATTCAATTTTTAGTAAAAAATGGAGCAAAAATCAATGTCAGAGACAATAATAACTTAACAGCACTCCACGTAGCTGCATTTGAGGGTTTCAGAGATGTTGTAGATTTTCTAATAGAAAACCATGCTGACGTTAACGCTCGAAACAATCGGGGGGAGACACCGTTGCATTCGGCAACTCAGAGCGGTAGTAAAGATGTTATCGATCTTCTGATAAGAAGTAAGTCTGAAGTGAACGCTCGAGACCTTCGAGGTTTCACCCCATTACATGTAGCTGCCTGGAAGGGTAGCAAAGATATTGTAGATTTTCTGATAACAAATAAAGCCGATATCAATGCGGTAACTGATGCTGGCTTTGTGCCGTTAACATGTGCTATTAAAGGAAACCATACAGATATTGTTAATCTCTTAATACAAAATAAAGCCCAAGTCGATATAGAATGTATCGACGACGATACCCTATTAATCACAGCCATACGAGAAGGCAATAAAGACATCGTTGAGGCTTTGATCACAAACGGAGCCAATGTTAATGACAAGAATCCATTACTGTATGCTATTCGATTTAATCACAAGGAAATTGTAGAAATTCTTATTGCAAATGGAGCAAATGTTAATGTTAATGAGGCTTTGTCGATGGCGGTTGTTTCTGGATACTTGGATATTGTGGAAATTTTGTTAAAAAAATAAAGCCGATGTCAATAAGAAAGATTCTCAACATCAGACACCATTGCATTTGGCTGCTAAAGAGGGCCATAAGAGGATAGTGAATGTTTTGATAAGAAGACGAGCTGATGTTAATGCCCGAGGCGTTAACAACTTAACAGCATTAGGGTTTGCAGCCCAAGAGGGCCATGAAAAAGTTGTGGAGATTTTAATAACAGGTGGCGCTGAAGTTAATGTTAAATTCGACAAAGATGTTACGCCATTACATTTAGCTGCGAGAAATGGTCATAAGAAAGCAGTGGATGCTTTAATAAAAAGAGGAGCCGATGTTGAAGCTGCATCTGTTAATAATATAACGCCGTTATGGTTTGCCGCACAAGAAGGCCATGAGAAAGTTGTTGAGATTTTAACAGCAGCCGGAGCGAATGTTAATGTTAAATCTGACGCGGGTGTTACGCCATTGCATATGGCAGCGAAAAAGGTCATGGTAATGTCGTAAAAGTGTTAGTATTGGATAACCAAGCAAATATTAACGTCAAGGACGATAAGAACAGAACACCAGTGGAGCTAGCTGTACGACATGGACATTTGCATGTGGTCAAAATGTTGGTAAAGACCGGGAAAATAGATATAAATGCCAAAGGTAATAACGATTTTACATTATTGCATGTCGCTTCACAAGGAAGTAACTTGGAGTTAATAAATTATCTAATAAACAAAGGCTCGGACGTTAATGCTAAAACATCCTCTGGTGACAAGTCCGTACACATAGCAGCCAAGAAAGGTTATAAAGACATTGTAGAATTCTTCCTCGGTAACGGGTTAAATGTTAACGATGCTGGCGAACTTAACCTGACAATACTACACTGTGCTGCAATGAAAGGTCACTTAGAGTTGGTGAATTATTTAATTTTGCAAGGTGCTGACGTTAATGCCAGAGACACTAATGGCGTAACTCCTATGCAGCATGCCGCTAATTATGATTATAAAGACGTTTTTGAAGTATTACTACAAAATGGCGCAATAAATAACGCTAACTAACTTATATTTTATCTAAACTAACCCATAGACATTTTTCTCGCACCACGTAAGGTTTTCGAACAAATTGTAAAAATAAGAGTGACAAATTACCTGGAATTATGTATTTTCTTTTTTAATAAAATTTAAAAAATCACTTGTTTAATTTAATTAACGTATGAACCCTACCAGTGTGTACTGCTGAACACGACCATAGTGTTTCTGTCAGATTGCTTAAGTTTTTCAAGTGTTGTGTTTATTATGAGTATAATTTGATCTAAATAATGGCATCTTAAATTTAATTAGTAAATATGACTGATTTAATGTATTCAATCAAAAAAACCTGAATAATTTATTTGCAATTATAAAACATAACCTCACATAATTTTAGTAAAATGGATAAATCTGTTCTATCAGAAGAATACCATAACGTAAAAGAAAAAGCCTTGATTAATTTTAAAGATGGCACGCTTTGTGAACCGGACGAGGACATCTACAAACCACTTATCGGCAGTGCCGGTGAAGAGCACTGCGAAGTAAAAAAGGAATTACACTTTGACGACTTGCATCACTCCATTGATATTAAGGAAGAACCGTCGTCCGAACTGAATGCAGAGTCGGAAGAACTAATATGCCGATGTAGGGTATGTAATGTAAAATTTAACACCGAGTTGCAACTGTCGAAGCACGTAAAGATTCATAAAGAATTTCCTTGTCATGTGTGTGACTATAGCTGTTTGAAAAAGGCAACTTTGAAGCGACACATGCGAACTCATACTGGAGAGAAGCCCTTCGAGTGTACAATTTGTAACTATAAATGTGCAATTAAACAAACTTTAAAAGCGCACATGAGAATTCATACCGGCGAGAAGCCTTTCGTATGTACAATTTGTGGCTTTAAAACTGCTCGGGGCACTACCTTGAGAGATCACTCGAAACTCACTCGGGCGAAAAACCATTTCACTGTGAATTATGTGACTTTAAGTATTCGAGTAAAGGAAGTTTGATGCAACATAATATGAGAACTCATATTGGTAAGAAACTCTTTTCGTGCGAAATGTGTGTTCACACATGTTTGACTGAACAACATTTAAAACAGCACGTGCTAACCCATGTCGGAAAGAAGTCGTTTGTATGTGACGTCTGTGACTTTAAAAGTGCCCGGAGAGACTGTTTGAGAGATCATTTGAAAGTTCATGCTGGTCAGAAGCTGTTTACTTGTGATATATGTGACTATCAATGTACCTTACAAAAATATTTCACACTGCATATGGGTACTCATACTGGCGACAGTTCAAAAAACATCTTTAAAATTAAAAAGTAGAAAGGAGTAATGCTGCAACCAATCGTACACGATTCTAAATAGTGGAATTTAAATCGCTAACATCAGTCTTTTGCGAATGACATTAAACAGTAGGTCCCCGATACTCAACCTTACCTCTGAGCAGAGTATACGGTAGATTCCAAGAAAAGCTCCTTTAGTTTATTGTAATGAGGAAGAGCATTATGCAGAATTAATCATTAAAGAAATAATAAAAACAGTTATCAAGCTTTGCTTATTTTCATCCGAAAGGGAGGGGGGAGCTGTAAGACAGGCGTGTTAAGTTTTGCCCTTGTGCCGATTTCGAATATACACGATTTTGAAAATACACTTTTCTATAGAAATAGCTACACCGAATAAAAGAGGATATTAGTACAAGGCTTTTAAAGCGAGGTAGAATTTTATAGGTCCTATATTAAGCCCATAATTCAATTTTGAAGTTCACGAAATTGTGATAAGAAACATAGAAGCCAATTATTGCTTAATTGCGTTCCGGGTTAGTCTTAACATGAGTAACCGCAGCCAAGTGGATTCTCGCGAGGAGCTCACCAGCCGACCACCGGCGTCGAGTCAAGGATCCATAATTTTGAGTATTTCTACACTCGGGAATGTTTTTAATAAGTTTAACTTTTTCTAGGACCCCGTGGCTCAAAGATTTATTATTTTCTAGATTAGTTTTTGCTCCAAGATATTTTTAATGAGTTCCCATTTGACCCTCGGATCTACCGGCTCAAGTTGGATAATTTCGAGTTTTGGCGCATTTAGATATGCTTTTTTTTATTGTTAAATTTAATTTTTAAGTTATGGTGAGCGAGGCTAAAATTTGAAAAGAACCAATGAGAATATTGCATTCTAAATTAATTTTTAAAGCAGTTTTTTTCAAAATTTCGACTGTTTTATTCAATAATTCAACTGTTTTGTTTAACATTGTAATTATTTTTAGTAATTTATTAATTTCATTGTTTTGGTTGAATAATTAAATTATTTTTGGTTCAACAATTCAACTGTTTTGATTGAATAATTCAATTGTTTTTGGTTCAAAAATTCAACTATTTTGTTTAACAATTCAACTGATTTGTTATGCATTACAACTATTTTAAGTAATTTAATATTTTCATTATTTTGATTGAATTATTCAATTGTTTTTGGTTCAACAATTCCACTTTTTGTTTAATAATTCAACTGATTTATTTTAAGTAATTTAACAATTTCACTGTTTTAATTGAATACTTTTTTGGTTCAACAATTCAACTGATTTATTTAGCATTGCAAGTATTTTTAGTAAATTAATATTTTCACTGTTTTGATTGAATAATTCAATTGTTTTTGTTTCAACATTTCAACCATTTTGAATAATTCAACTGCTTTGTTTAGCATTTCACTTACTTTTAGGAATTTCAAAATTTCATTGTTTTGATTGAATAATTCAATTGTTTTTGGTTCAACAATTCAACTGTTTTGTTTAGCATTACAATAATTATTTTAAGTAATTTTATATTTTCATTGTTTTGATTGAATAATTCAATTGTTTTTGGTTCAACAATTCAACTGTTTTGTTTACCGATTCAGCTGATTTGTTTAACATTCCAATTATTTTAAGTAATTTAATATTTTTACTGTTTTCATTGAATAATTCAATTGTTTTTGGTTCAACAATGCAACTGTTTTGTTTAACAACTCAATTGCTTTGTTCAACATTACAATTATTTTAAGTAATTTAATATTTTCACTGTATTGGTTAAACAATTCAATTGGTTTTAGTTCAATAATTCAACTGTTTTGTGTATCATTACAATTATTTTAAGTAATTTAATATATTCACTGTTTTCATTGAACAATTCAATTGTTTTTGGTTTAACAATTCAACTGCTTTGTTTGGCATTTTACTTATTTTTAGTAATTTAATAATTTCATTGTTTTGATTGGGTAATTCAATAGTTTTTGGTTCAACAATTCAACTGTTTTGTTGAATAATTAACTTCTTTGTTTAGCATTATAAATATTTTTAGTAATTTCATTGTTTTGATTGAATAATTCAATTGTTTTTGATTAAACAATTTTACTGTTTTGTTGAATAATGAAGACTTTCGAAGCCGGTTTTCTTGACTCTACCCTACATCTGTTTCATTTTTTTATTCATTTTTTTTTATTCAACAATTCAAATATTTTATTTAATAATTTAATCGTTTTTTTTTGGTTTGAAAATTTAATTCGTCTTGATTTAATAATTAAGTAACTTTTAGTTTAATAATTCAGTCGTTTTTGATTCTACAATGCAATTTATTGTTTTGATCAACAATTCAACTATTTTGTTTAATGATTCAACTGCTTTGTTTTGCATTTAAATTTTTTTTAGTAATTCAATATTTTAATTGTTTTGGTTGAATAATTCAATTGTTTTTAGTTCAACAATTCAACTACTTTGTTTAATAATTCAACTGCTTTGTTTAGAATTACAATTATTTTTTGTAATTTGATAATTTCACTGTTTTAATTGAATAATTCGACTGTTTTTGGTTCAACAATTGTAATTTAATAATTTCATAGTTTTGGTTGAATAATTCAATTGTTTTTGATTGAACTACTTTGTTTAGCGTTACAATTATTTTTAGTAATTTAATAATTTTACTGTTTTGATTGAATAATTCAATTGTTTTGATCGAATGATTCAATTGGTTTTGATTCAAATTCAACTATTTTGCTTAACAATTCAACTGATTTGTTTAGAATTACAATTATTTTAAGTAATTTAATAATTTCACTGTTTTGATTGAACAATTCAATTGTTTTGATTGAATAATTCAATTATTTTTGGTTCAACAATTCAACTACTTTGTTTAGCATTACAATTATTTTTGTAATTTAATAATTTTACTGTTTTGATTGAATAATTCAATTGTTTTTGGTTCAACAATAGTAATTTAATAATTTTATTGTTTTGGTTGAATAGCTCAATTGTTTTTGGCTCAACAATTAATCTGTTTTGTTTAATAATTCGGCTTTTTTATACAATAACTCAGCTTTTTTGTTCAATAACTCAAATATTTTTGTCTTAATAATTCAATTGTTTTTTTTATAAATTTAGTTGCTGTATTTAATCATTCAGCTGTTTAATTCAATAATTAAGTGATTTATTTAAGAAATCTCATATTATTTTGGGTTGTAGGTTGCTCTGTACAGGTTGTATGGTTGCTTGGGTTGTACCTACAGATAATTTACCGTGGTGGTAGGTGTTTCGAACTTTGGATCTGAAGGTTCTGGGTTCGAATCTCGGTCACTCTGGGAGAATTATCTGTGCTATGGTTCAGATTCTACGTAAGATGACTGTCACCACCGTTGACACTGTAAGGATATAGATCTGCTTGTTGACGCCAGTTAATACAAATAGGAGGTAAGAGTTGCTTTATTGCACTAACGACAGATAAGAAAGGTAACTTTGAAACCACAGTCACTACAATCCCATCAACAGCGAGACAGGGGGGTCTCCGTTATCAGCTCTTCAGCTTCTTGTAAAAGTCACAGTACTCCTGTAGCTCTTACGATGGAGTTCCCAATGATGGTGCATTATTTTTCGTTTTCCCTCCATCCCTTTCCATTCTTTCATAACCTGAAGAAGTTAAATCTTCTGCATTGCAATTTCCTTTGTGCGACGTGGAATTTCGCTCAGTGATAGTCGGCGTACGTTTGTACGAGTACGCACCTTCTCATCCAACGTGTTCTCCATCTGACGTGCTAACAGTGATCCCAACCACTGTTTTGAAAGAAATGTCAAATTTGCGAGATGCTTAATCGATTCGCAATGGCTAATTGGATGCAGTTTACATGTCATACCCAGGACAGATTGAATTAAGCAGTGGCGTAACATGTTAAGTTGTATAACCTTAATATAGAGAAAAAGTAAAACAATGAGAAAATAAAATGTCTCCAAACTGATTTAACAGGTTATGGGCCCATATTGAAAATAAATCAAACTTAAACAAAAAGACATCCTGATTTGCAACTCACGACTGTTGACACTGACTTAACACTGTGATCAGCAGAAGGTTGTAAAAATGAACAAATTCAAAAGGACCAACATAATTCCTGGGTGTTGCCAGATGGTGGTCTGTGTATATATGAATTTGCCTGGCACACTCTGGGTTAACACAATTGATGTTGTACTATAAAAGCTACTTCTTGCGCCGAAATTCAAAGATAAAAATACCTAATATTTTATAAATCTATTTAAAAACAGTTGATTTTAGAAGAGGGGGGGTCGTTTTCCTCTGGCTACGGGAATGCTATCATTTTATAGAAATTACTGTTCTTACGTTTTTGTAGAGCTACCCTTCTGGTATCTATGCCTCTGTACTAAACCACGCCCCTTGACACACCTTTTATTCCCATTATTTTTAAAACACGCCTTCTTGAAACTTTCTCTTCTCTAAAACAGTATATTTGCAGTTACCTGCTATTAACATCTAAGCGAAACGGTCAACTTCAGAGGCGGTTTCTTTTTTCCCTTCCTTTACCTCTTTATTAACCACGCCCTCCAGGCACACCTTAATCCCATAATTTAAATCACGACCCCTCCCCATTACATAATATACGTCGTGTTTTAATATATTATGCAGTTAAGTGTAAGTTTCACGCGTTAGAAAATTTTTTAAAGTTGAATCGTCCAATATCTAAATTAATGTTTAAATTCATTGCACCATTATTACAAACTAAATAGTGCACGATCAATATTTAATTAAAAAACGAACATTCAATCTTTGTCCTTTGCTTTTTTACTAGCCACGCCCTCTCGACACGCCTTTCTTACTCCCACTATTTGGAGGCGCCCCTTTATGATGATGATTCATTATTATTTTTTTATTATGTATAATTACAACTTTAAGAACGATCCTGGTTCAATGCACTTTTGTAGCTTTTCTACCAGGAAAAGTAATTTTAGCTTTCCAAGTTTCAAACCCGTATGTACGAAAAGCACGGATAGGAAGAGGGCGTAAACCTTCTCCCAAGATAAATTTTCTGCATGGGCAGCTAAAAAGAAAAAACAAAAAATTAATTTTTACTAAATCGAGATTTGATCCACGCATTGTGTAGGTGGTGTGTGCTAGGTCTAACCCTTCTCAACTGTTGAAATGTAAAAATGTCATTGAGAAGGTGGTGGCAGCTCCTCCTCCGCTACTAACTACCTCCCCTATTTGTTACAATAATTTTGGGCATAAAAAATAATAAAGTAAAAGAATTCAATTTATCCCCTAGCGCGTTACATTGGTGGCAGCGGTGGGATAATTTTTTTTCTATAACTTCCCTGGTTTCGTGCTCATAGTGTCATAAAAACAAGACGAAGAATGTCTTGTGGAAGTAAAAGCCGCCAGTGAATCCACGTTTGTCTAAGATATCTAAATATCAAAGTTTCTGGAAACCAATCAGAGATGGCAATAATAAACAATCTTGAGCGGAAAGCAGTGTTGGTACCCTGATATGTGCAATAACAAGGTCATGCGCTCATTATGTTATTTGATAAAAATAATATGTGATCAATAAAACTGTTGGGTTTTATTTCAAATTATAGAGTGTACCAGGGTGTCTGAAATAAAAGTTTACCCAGAAAATGGTAAGATTGAAATATTATTTAATTTAGTATTCAACAAAAATTTGTGTCGAATGATCTCGGGCAGACAAAAAAAGTACAAAAATTGGTTTAGATCAGAATATTTCATTGCTTCAATATCTCGAAAATCGAATTCTTTCTTTAAATCAAAAGAAAAAAAATACCCTTTTGTTTTATTTTACATCTTCAACAGCAATGTCAAATTTAATTTTTTAGCTAAGAAATTGAGTGGGAAATTTAAAGCTGCTGTCATAATTTATACGAATTTGGGTTGTCAAATCTGTCGATTGTTGCTTATGTTTGGCTAACAGCTTTTGTTTAGTCGCTGCTTTACTATCGGAAGGTGTCACCGATATCTCTGCCGAAGGATCCTAAAAAGGTGTTGGGTTGAACTGCGGTGAGATTAATTTGTAATCCGATTTAAAACAATAATGCAGGGTAATGTACAAGATGTGTCTATAGAAAGAACACTGAAAACAAAAACAATGTAAACAAAAACGTCAATGTCAAAATGATGAAAACAAAAACATAAATCGTTTGTTGACACCCATGAATGGTAATTTCGGTTTTTGTTTTTGGTGGTACATCGATTTTTTCCTTTTGACATTTTGACGTGGAAGTGAAAAAACAAAACTACAAAAAATCAAAATAACATTGTTATAATAATAATAATAATAATAAATATTATTGTTAATTAGTATGTAAGCCTGAGCTGTGTAAACTCAAATTATCGGTTCTGTAGTTAGGTGTTTTAGAGAGAGGTCATTCACGGTTTAAGATTTTACTTGCTAGAAAGATAAAAATACCCCAATATGCTACGGGTCTCCCCCGACCAGATACAATTGATGCAGAATTGGGGATTACCCAAAGATCCTGTGATCACTTTGAAATTTGAAATTCATTCAAATAAAATACGTTGAGTTGTAAGTTCGACTCCACTTGCTGCCGATTGCTAAAAAGCTGCTACGTCAAATTTTTCCTATTTATTGATTTACGTCATCTTAGCAACGATGAAGTAGAAATCCAAAATCTGTAATAATTCACATTGTATACAAATAAACTTTAGACCGTTGGGGGTCTGTAGATAACACCCTGTGTCTAATTGGTTGTTAATGACGAAAATTATATTATATACAACGTCTGTATATCTTCCGTCCCATCGAAATCTCCAGAACGGAAAGCTCGAACGAAGTAAAATTTCAACTGATGGTTCTGCTATGATTTCTCAGACGAACGCCGCTACTCCTAGCTCTACTTAAATTTCCAAAAACAAATTTAATCGAAAATCTATAAAATTTCCAAAAAAATTCTGTTTTTTATAATCTTACTAAAACGAACGCCACTATTTCTAACGGTCCAAGTCGCAGTGACCCTCAAATAATTCTTTAACATTTGCGTCGCCCCCCCCTCCACAAAACCGTACCCAAAGTTGTTCTTTGGAAGTGCACTGAAGAGCAATGCCCTTTTTTAATCTCGACGAAGAGAATTTCTCGCAATCCTCTTATTACATATGCGAATGGGGGGGGACATCGCCTTTTTTTTTATGAATGTATTTAATATTTTTGGACAAACGCAATATTCTTAGGCTGTGTTTTTGATATTACAATTTTGATTTCTGATTGCTACGCGGGGAATGGAGGGGGGGGGGTAAATGTAATTTCAATAGTAAAAAACATTTTAAGTCAAATTAAAATAGGAAAAACGCTCTATTATCTAGGAAATTCAGTGAATTCACTGAAAAGCAATGCCCTTTTTTAAATCTCGATGAAGGGAATTTCTCGGAATCTTATTACATATGCGAATGGAGGGGGGGACATCGCCTTTTCTTTTTTTATGAATGTATTTAATTTTTTTTTTGGGTAAACGCAATATTTTTATGCTGTGTTTTTGATATTACAATTTTGATTTCTGGTTGCCACTCGGAGGGGGTAAATGTAATTTCAATAGTAAAAAAAATTTGAAGTAAAATTAAAAGAACAAAAACGCTCTATTATCTGGGAAATTCAGTGAGCGGGATAAAAAGTAGTTTTAATACAGTAAATACGCCACGGAAGTAAAGTGGGTCTTTTAATCGTAGCATTACATATTCGAAATCAAGTTAAAACTTGAAGTGTAATAATGTGTTTGTTACAGGAAACTTCAAGCTATTGGAATAGCTCCTGCGAAATTAAGAGCGAAGCAACCAATTTGGAAGATTTGCCACATTCCGTTGACATTAAAGAAGAGATTTTTGTTCTACGATGCCAACCAGATGAAGAACATAAACCGGAAATGTACTCTCAAATTAAGACGGAAGTGGAAGAAATGGAATTCAAGTTGGAAGATTTGCATCATTCCATCGATATTAAGGAAGAGATTTCAGTTGTAAACTGTAAATCGGAAACGAGCAGAAAACAGGTTTTCTGCAAAATCTGTGGGTGTACATGCGCAAATAAAAAAGATTTAAACAGACATTTGAGAAGTCATAGTGGCGAAACGCCGTTCGAGTGCCAAATTTGTAACTTTAAAAGTGTAAGTAAACGAAATTTAAATATTCATGTAAGAACTCATAACATCGACAATAAACCATTCGCATGTGAATATTGCGACTATAAATGTGGCCGGAACGGAATCTTGGAAATGCATCTAAGAACTCACACCGGAGAAAAACCGTTTGTTTGTGAAACTTGCGGCTACAAGTGTGCTCAGAAAGCAAGTTTAACTATTCATTTAAAAACTCATTCTGGTACGATACCGTTCACGTGTGAAAGTTGCGACTACAAAAGTGTGAGACGGGTAGATCTAAACAAGCATTTAAGAACTCACACAGGTGAGAAACCGTTCAGTTGTGAAATTTGCGATTACAAATGTGCTCAGAAAGGAAGTTTAAAAATTCATTTAAAAACTCACACTGGTGAAAAACCATTTTCCTGTGACATTTGCGACTTCAAAAGTGCAGATAAAAGTACTTTGAATAATCATTTGAGAAGTCATGCTGGCGACAAACCGTTTTCATGTGAAATTTGCGACTTTCGAAGTGCCAATAAAAAATGTTTGATTATTCATTTAAAAACGCATACCGGCGAGAAGCCATTTATGTGTGAAATTTGCGGCTACAAAAGTGTGCGCAAGGGAGATTTAACTAGACATTTAAGAACGCATACTGGCGAGAAATTGTTTTGCTGTAAAATTTGTGACAGCAAATACGCACAAAAAGCAAGCTTAAAAAATCATTTACTTACGCATACAGGCGAGAAACCCTTCGCATGTACAATTTGCGGATTTAAAAGTGCGCATAAGATTTATATTAAACTTCATTTGAGAACTCATACCGGCGAGAAGCCGTTTTCGTGTGAAATTTGTAGCTACAAATGTACACAGAAAGGAAATCTAAAAAGTCACTTGAAAATACATTCCGTTACATAAAATTTGTAGTTTTAGAAGATTTCAGGTGGGGTGGATCTTCCTGTTTAAAATAGATTTGATGTAAATAAATCTCACGGTTGGTGGTAAGCCCCTTTGCAATTTGATCAAGTATTTGCAAAATCCTAATAATTTATTCAAAATTATTGAAATTCATTGCTCTAATATACAGGGTGTTCATTTTAAAACTTCCAGCACTAAATATGAAAAAAATTATGAGTTTTTGGAGAATAAAGGCATACGATCGGCTGCCCGACAACATGGCATTGATAAGAGCTCTTTACGTGTGATAAAACTTGGCAAGGTCACCGAGCAGGAGTGAGAAGAACTGGAAAAGTGGAGACAGCCGAGTGTGATATGATGGTGACCGTGGCTAGTGCGGATGGAAATTCTATTGCAGTTTTTCTTTCTGTATAATCTGGAACCGTTGGCTTTGTGAATAATTCTGATTAGATGTGTCGGCCCGAGTTTGTTCATTACATTTGCCTGTCAAACCATCGATCAATTTGCCCATTCTGTTATTGATGGACAACCAAACCTCTCACCTGCCAGTGGATCCATTTGATACGACGGCTGCATAGTCTCTCGTTCCCTCAACGTTGAAACCATAAGTTGCAGCCGTCACATGTGTCGGTCTTCGGCCCGACAACTCTCAACGAGATTTCCATATGACAAAAAAAAGGTAAATGAAATCAATTGATTTATTACCTATTTGACATTTTTCTAATCTTTTGTTTCAATTTTGTTTTTCAATAGTTTTGGGAAATGTGTCATATTGCAATGTTGGATTTGAAAAAACAATCGAGTTGGGTTTCGCTGCATCGGGAGCATTATTTCATTCAATCCGATCTTCACCGATGCTGATTTTGTCCAAGCCGTTGAACAAGCAGTTTTGGTTGACGCTGATCTCAATCACGATGAACAGCGGTGCATTGTTTTTGAACCAATTAATATCGGCCGAGAAGAAAACATTTTGACCTCTGAACCATTAACATCTCGATCAACACCAGCTATGACAGGTGCAACAAGTTCTTCATCGATTTTCCATAAAATTGACCCGATAGCCGATGGAAAGAATACATTGCCGTTTTGAAGGCGAAAGCAAGCAACAGCAAAGAAGAGAAAACCGAACAAGGCAACACCACCACCGTAGCGTTCTAGAGCAAAAACATCACCACCACGAATGAAGCTACTGACTTTTGCATCGTTGTTGCCAAACAAATTGAATTTGAACACTCCGGTATTCTTGCAGACCTGCGTTTGGTAATATTTTGTTAAAACTAAATATATTTTTACAAGAGGGCGGTTTTAAAGTAGCCCCACTAGTGATGGGGCTAATTGAATACAGCCTCCTTGTAATTTTTGAACCGAATTTGATCAAGTATTCACAAAATCTTTATAATTTATTTATTCTTTGCTTTAATATTTGTACAGATGTGTGTTCAGTAACATTTTGTTAAAATTAAATACACTTAACCAGGGGGGGCGCACTTGAAAGTCCCACGGTTGGATGCAGCCCCATCGACATGCTTTCATTTATTGTAAAGCAAAATTTTGACGTTGTATCACGGGTTGCATACCGTAAAGGTAACCAGTAAAGTTTTTCTCTTGACGATGTATCACAGGTTGCATATCGTACAGGTTGCGATATTTCAAACATCAAATTGTTTTAGTAAAATTTACAAATTTTAGATAGTCTTGTTCTAATTTAACATCAAAGCAAATTTTTTAACAGAACTTTTTTTAAAATTGAAATTCTTTACTTTAATATAATATTTGTACGAACCAGTGACCAATGCGGCAACGGTAGGTTTCTTTTGACTTATTTTTGGTGCGTAGCTTAGGAAAACATGTAAATTGCGCCAGGGGTTGGTGTGGGTAGCTTAAGTTAAGTTTAGATGAAATCCCTAAAGATCAGTTTATAATTACAATAAATACTTGAAGAAATAAATTAAAAAGTATGTTTACTACATTAATTATTAAACTAAAAAACTTTTATTAAAAATAAAGATTGTTTGAAAACGAAAGTAGAGTATGAACCAAATTCTAGAACATCTAACCTAGTTTTGTACAAAGGTGCACTCAGAAATTTGTGCTAAAAAAACACAACTATGATTGCTACATGAAACTGTTCCGTACTTGGTTGTTCCAAAAGTTTTGACCCGATTAGTCACTAAATTTTGTGTTTTGAATATCCTACGATGGTAAATTTTGAACAGTTTTCTCGGCAGCATGGGTTCGTAAATGAGCTTTCAACAGATTTCCGTAATTACTTTTATAATCGCAAATTTCACACTTGAAGGGTTTCTCACCGGTATGAATTCGAAGATGAACTTTCAGCGCTCCGCCAGTGGAAGATTTATAATCGCAAATTGTACATTTATGCGGTTTTTCACCGGTATGTACTCGTAAATGCAATTTCAAATCCCCCTTTTTAGAACCCTTATAATTGCAAATGTCACACTTGAACGGTTTCGCTTTCGTGTGAGATAATGCATGTTTTTCGAATAGCACTTTTGTACTAGATTTATGATTACAAATTTTACATTCAAACGATGTTTCGCCTGTATGAGTTTGTAAATGAGCTTTCAACATACTTCCATGCGCACTTTTATAATTGCAAAGTTCACATTTGAATGGTTTCTCTCCAGTATGAATTCGAAGATGAATCTTCAAATGTCCGTTATGAGAAGATCTGTAATCGCAAAATGTACACTTGTACGGTTTTTCCCCGGTATGCATTCGTAAGTGGATTTTTAAAGATCCTCTTTGAGAACTCTTATAATCGCAAACATCACACTTATACGGTTGCTGACCCATATGAGCTAAGATATGTACTTTCAACAGACTTTTTCTAGTAAATTTATAATTACAAATGTTACACTCAAAGGGTCTTTCACCGGTATGAGTTCGTAAGTGATGTATCAATTGGTGTTTTCGAGCAGATTTATAATTACAAATATTACAGGCATACGGTTTCTCACCGGTATGAACTCGAACATGAAATATCAATTCGTACTTTCGATAACATTTATAATCGCAATCAAAACACTCGAACCGTTTCTCACCGGTATGAATTCCCAAATGAGTCTTCAAACTGTTTTTATAGCGAAATTTAACTTGGCAAACCTCACACTCAAACGGTTTCTCCCCGGTATGAGTGAGCAAATGTAGTTTCAACTTTGCTTTATGATAATATTTACTATCGCAGATGTTACACGCATACGGTCTCTCACGGGTGTGAGTTTGCAAATGCTCATTCAAATGTTCCTTCCGACAAAATTTAACTTTGCAAATTTTACACTCAAACGGTCTCTCGACGGTGTGAATTTGTAAATGCTTTGTCAAAGGTCCTTTCGTAACAGATCTATAATCGCAAACTTCGCACTTGAACGGTTTCTGGCCAGCATGAGTTTCCGCATGCTTTTTAAGCTGATATTTATTGGGAAGAATTAGCTTACATACCTCGCATTCAAATATTTTGCATTTTTCGGTGTGAATTTGTGAATGGGCAGTCACACTTCCTTTCCTACAACTTCTATAATCGCAAAGTTCGCATTTAAACGGTTTCACGCCAGAATGGATTTCTGCATGCTTTTTGAGCAGGTATTTATTGGCAAAAATTCGGTTACATACCTCGCATTCAAATTTTTTACATTTTTCTGGTTTACGATTATGATTCAGAATAACTTTTTCAATCGAAGTCTCTTCTTTAATGTCAATTGAATGATGCAAGTCTTCCAGCTTAATATCCAGGTCATCCATCGCTTCAATTTTTATGTCTTTGACCTCCTCTTTAATGGAAGCGCCATCTTGACTTATGACGATTTCCATGTCTTGTTTTAATATTTTAGGTTTTCTGAAAATATCTTCCTGTTCATTCCCATCCAAGTGATAAATAACACTTTTATTAGGCTTCCAGACTTTCTACTCAATTTATTTATTACATCTAGGAACCTGGGTGTGACACTTTCATACGGTGGCGGCCATTACTTATTACGATCGCCGTTGGTAGCGTTCAGCAAAATGTATCAGTAGCTATAGCTAACTGCTAAGCGGTTAATTTCAAATTTACATAATCTCCATGGTAACACGTCAAAACGCCGAAAACAAAAACATCGAAAACAAAATCTTTAAAATGTGAGAAAACTTCAAAGTCAAAATACCGAAAACAAAAACACCGACAGTACCACTAATCTAAATTAGATGCTTCTTATAGAGTAAAATATGTTGGCGACATAATAAAAGATATTTTGACTAAAAAATAAAGAACTACTATATTATATTTTTTTAAAAAGGTTCGAGAATGTACTATGGATGAAATCGATATTTCCAATAATAACGCTAAAAATCGAATTTAAAAATCACGAAAACGGACGCGATTTACATTCTGTTGGCGGGACGTGCGACATGAATCAACAGTAATCGACAGTGTTTTTGTTTCCGGTGTTTTTTTTTCAGCGTTTTGACTTTCGGCATTTTTGTTTTTGTTGTTTTGACATGGAATCGAACCAATCCGTTTCCATGTGCAAGGGGGTGGGCGTTTTTTCTAATCATGTCATGTTGTAATGAAAAATAACTTGTGAGTTCTAACTATCGCGACACTCTCGCAAAAAAAGTTCGTAACGGCTGTTTTAAAGAGCGAAAGCGTCGATTTTGTTATTTAATAGTAGGATTTTTGAGCGAGAGTATTTTTAAGGGGAGCAAATCCGCACGAGCGCGTTGAAAAGTCAATTCTCGCTGGTATCCCATGGAGTGCAGTGTCTTTTGCGCTAACTTGGTCGTCGTTCGCTTTTTCTTCTTCTTCTTCGGCCTTTATTCGTCGGACAGACGTTTCGCCAAGAGAGAGTTTCGCAAAGAGTTTCTGCAAAGGATTGGTTTGGTTTTCCTGACAAGTAATGGCAGTTACATACATATTCCTTGCTTGCCGAACGTATTGGCGTGAAAGACGGTCAAAATAAATTTTTTACCACGGCCCGGATTCGAACTGGGGCACGCGGCTTAGTAGTTGACGCACTTAAGCGCCAAGCCGCTATCGTCTTCTGTCGCCGACACCGTCTGTCGCTTACCAGATGTTAATATTGAGTTAAAGCAGGGAAAATAGAGAGGGGGCGTGTCAACCAGGCGTGATTCAAATAGCAAGAGTAAAGGGCGTGGTTAATAAATTACCGCCGAAGGCGTAGATTAAGTTATGAGAACGAGGCGTGTCAAGCAAGTTGAGCATGGGAAGATTTTGAATCATTGCCAGGAACGGATTAAGTATCCGGAGAGAATAATATGAAAAGGGGTCGTTAGTTGAGTTTGTCAAAAGGGCGTAGTTTAATGGTGGGCGTGGTCATTAGTCTTGTCAAACTGACAGCTGTTAATTTGACAAGTTAATACATTTTGATTTTCTTGATTGATATAATATGTAATTATGATACTCTTTTTTAAAAGATAATAGAGGTTCTTTGGCCAATACAAAATTTTTGAAATTAAAACAAGAAGGCGTGGTCTAAATGATAGTAGTAAGAAAAGGTGAGCCAAGGGGGCGCTGTTTTTAGTGCATCGTTTGCCTCTAACCTAAAGTTAGTGGGTCCTCAGCCTTATCAAACATAACCTAAAATAAAATTAACGATGTTATGAATATTGTAAACACTTCAAACAAGAACAAAACAAAGGAATATCTAGAAAAATGTATAAACGAAGCCCAATCGCAATTCAACAATAGTAACCAAACCCTCAGAGACGAAGACAGTAACCCACAAGGAAAAGATAAAGGTTTGTAAAAATATTAATACTAACGCTCTTGAATTTATAGGCTTAGAAAAACCCAGACTGTGGTTATTTATTTCAAAAATAAACAAACATGTAACGGAGGAGATGATGCAAAATTACATCACCAGAAATCTAACCGGCAATAGTGGAATTACTCGAAACTTAAAAAAAAATGTTTTATCGTAGCAGATACTTGGCGGTGTAGCTGTTCTCAAACAAAAACTTGGCACGAACACCACTCCGTCAGGTATCAATTGAAATCGAAGTTGAGTTTGCATCATATTACGTAACAAAACTTAACACGATGTCATATCAACTTATCGATCACCAACAAATTTTTAACAACATTTTCAGAAAAAACCTAAAGACGAAACAAAACAAAACTTGTTTGCGGATAGAAGAACAATATGACAATCAACGATCAATAAAATACTCCAGCGGAATGGTTTGCATCAAATCGATTACTGATAAACAACGATAAAAAGCAAAAGATAACTTTTACGATTTGCACTTGTAACTAAATCTTCTTTTTTGTGTGCCATATCCAGTCCCTCGGACGATTAAGAAGTAGCAAGTTTCAAAATTCAAATTTACGACAAAGGATAAAGCTTGCCGAAAAATTCAAAAAAATAGCAAATCAAGTACAGGTAGTTCCTAATCATTTGAAAATTATATTAAAATTTAAGTTTTGTTATTTTTAGGTGTTTACTCTACGGAAACTTAAAAATGCTGTATCGATGGAGTTGAGATAATGGCTAAAGTGGAATCATATTTAAAATGCATATTTAATAGATGGTGTATGTGGTGAACTTAGAGCGATGCCAAAAATAAATGATAATCATATTTATCCACAAAATTTAAAAAAAATTTAGGTTTCGTGTTGCACTAAAGTGTTGAGCTACACAGTTGCTGCTACGATTAATCTTATGGCAAAATCGGGTACAAATTAAACATTTTTATATTGTAGATAAGTTTTCACTAATGTATTTTCTATAATTTAGGGACGACTGCTGAAACCGTAAAGGCATTCTCAAGTTGCCATCAGAAGCAGCACAAACTGTCCAAGTCTTCTTAGATAAACTATTTGACAGCGTTAATGGTCATGCTGGTTTTGATGTAGAAGGAAAACCGTTACGAACCTGCAGCACTGACAAATCTCCACATTAAATTTTGGAAAAAAGCTATTATAATTTTAAAAACGATGAAATTTGTTAATCAAGATGGAAAATTAAGCATGCCACCAATCGTAAAAAATTGGATTACATTTCAGGTAATAATTTCTAAAATAATTAAAATAAAATTAATTGATGTTTAATATTATTGTATAATTCTCAGCGTTTCATTGATCTCTACATGAAAATGAAAAGTTTTGGCTTTAAAAAATGTGTCCCGAACATTTAATCAAGACCTATTGGAAAATTTTTTGAATTTTTGAAAAAAAAGTTGAAATCCTCAGCGCTGCAGGTAATTTATAAAATAATTAATATTTAATTGAATTGTTTAATTTTCAGCGTTTCCAGGGTGATTTGAAAATGGACCAGTTAATAATTTATATTGTTTAATTAAATGTAATTAATTATTCAGCAGAACATGTGAATAAAATATTAAGTTTATAATGATTTTTTCTGTAAGTATTGCTAATTCAAAATGATTAATGTTTTATGAATGTATTCAGTTTTATTTTGTGGATACATTACTGGAACATTTTATTAAACAATAATCATTTTGAATTAGCAATTAAAAATTATTAAATAAAAAATTAAATAGAACGTATAATGCCATCTATTTTTTTTTACCTATTTCACTGCGTACTATGACGGTTAGATGGCGCAGAAGATAGTTTTTCTTTTTAACCTTGAGATTACATTCTATTGTTATATTCTGTGATATAAAATGGACGAATGTCGTTGCCATTTGTAAACTGTCGAGCATAGATTTATTAATTGTAGTGATAAAGTAGTGCTTCATTTATCCACATTATATTCAAATCGCTCAGATTAAGTGGCTTTGCATTATCTGCACCTCTTAAAATTTACAAATGTCGGTCTTGCACGTGGAATTGTGCTACTAAAGGTTAGTAATTATAAAGGGAGTGGCTAGAGTTACGGCAAACGTAACTTTTAGGAAGTGGTTAAAGTTACGGCAGACTTCAAATCAAATCGTTACCTAACGTCGTATTTGCGTATTTCGAGTTACGGTAGGAATTGTTAAAACAGATAATATTTTATGCAAGTGAAATAATTATTTATTAATTTTATCCGATTTAATTAATAATTTTTTTTAATTAAAAATAATTTAAAAAATAACAAATCTGTACTTTTATTATATGATGAAATGTGGCTTGGCCAATAATATACGCAAATAAAATATTAGATGTAGGGTGTGTACAACTGAAAAAAGGTGGAAAGTGATTATATGATAAGTATCATATCAATCATAGGGTTGACAATATAATTGTTTTATTGTAAATTGTAATTTTCATATTGTAGTTACATTTAATATAAGGGTTCCTTAATATAAATTGAAAAAAACACATATATTCTCTATACAGGGTGTTTGTTAAACATTTTTTGTTCAATTAAAAAAATCATTTGGGAAATAATTGTATAAGTTCAATTTATTTTCAATTAATTGCAAAAGATAATATTCGCTTTTATCAAATATCTATGTAAATTAGGATAAGAACGTCCTGCGACGTTGTCCGGTTCCGTCAAGAGGGCACTGGAGCATTTAATACCTCAAAGAAATAAAACTGAATATTATCCTTTGCAATTAATTAAAAATAAATTGCACTTTTACAATTATTTCCCAAATAATTTTTTTAATTGAACAAAAAATGTGTAACAAACACACAAACAAAACATTATTAATTAAATCGGACAAAATTAATAAATAATTATTTCACTTGCATAAAATATTATCTGTTTTAACAATTCCGACCGTAACTCGAAATACGCAAATACGAGGTTAGGTAACGGTTTGATTTGAAGTCTGCCGTAACTTTAACCACTTCCTAAAAGTTACGTTTGCCGTAACTCTAGCCTCTCCCAATTATAAATATCTCTCGTAAGGCACCATTACTTTCTCCTAATGCAACCTTTTACAGATATGGCTCAATTTCTCCCTCCGGAAGAGTTACACATCATGGACAACATGAATCAAGTTTCGAACGCTCCATGTAATTCAAGCAGCGATTGTGAAATAAAATCAGAAGTGTTAGACGATGAGAAATTTAATATAGAAGATTTGCATCATTCGATTGACATTAAAGAAGAAGAATTACCGCAGATGCAACCGCCAAAAAAATCCAACAGCTCGAGAAAATTTGAATGTGCAGTTTGTGGGTATATTACTACTGCAAGTAAATATGTTTTAATGGTGCATATAAGAACCCACACGGGTGAGAAACCCTTTGCTTGTGAAATTTGTGATTATAAATGTACACGAAAAACCAGTTAAGAATGCATTTGAGAACTCACACCGGTGAGAAACCGTTTGTTTGTGAAATTTGTCAACACAAATTTTCACACAAACCAAATTTAAATATGCATTTAAGAACTCACACCGGTGAGAAAGCTTTTGCCAAGAAACCGTTTGTTTGTGAAATTTGTCACCACAAATTTTCGCACAAAGCAAGTTTAAATAAGCATTTAAGAACCCACACCGGCGAGAAACCGTTTGTTTGTGAATTTTGTCACCACAAATTTTCACACAAATCAAGTTTAAGAATTCATTTAAAGACTCGTCACTAGATAAAAACCATTGCATCAAAAAATTAACATTCAATTTAAATTTGGATCTCTCACATCTTAAGTTTAGTGGTTTGAAATTGGTAAACCTCGGCAGAAGAGAAACTTGAGATAATGGAAGCCTTACTTTACATTATTCCAGATGAGGTTTTTGATCAAAGATTGAAGATTAACGAATCATGCATATCAATGTATGCATTGTCTATAAAGGTACATGATGTAATTGTTATTTTCATTCAAAATGGTATGTCGGTATTTGAATATGTTGTCATTAATATTAAGCCGTTGTTCAAACATTCAATCCGAATGCCAGAAGATGTTTCCGTGTTTATTCCATTCGCTGCCTTATGTGATGTACAGAAACTACGAACAACCTTTTAATGTGCGAAAGTTAATTGCATATTACATTGTGGAAAAATGGGAAATATTTCAACCTGTCACGTACGATGAAAGAGGTAATAATTTTGTTGTGCGACAAACTCGCTACTTATGAAACTATCTGCGAATTGAAAGCAGCTCCCGAAACTTTTCTGGCTCTTAATACCGCCAAGAAAGAAATCAATCAGCTAGCTGCCGTCCGCGGACGGGTTTTTTGTGGTAAATTTTTAAATTTAAGTTAAAATCTATGTAATTACTTACGGGAACAATTTTTTTAATTCAGATGTAACATGTGTTTTTTTAATTTAATTTTTTCCTTTTGAGGTAGAATACATAGCAATATGTAAGCCTGGATGACGTCTTGTTCATCAAATTGTACATACATGAGAATAAATACATAAACAATGAAAAATTCTACCTTCTTTTACAACCCCTAAATGATCCTACCATACAAATTTTATCAGCTCAATCTTCACCGGCTAGCTTATGTCCGTGAAGTTAATCCCCCCTTTTTTTTTAAATAAAAAAAAATTGATTATATTATGTTGTTTTGTGTGTTTTGTTTAAAATTTCCGTTTTAAACTTGATAATAACCGCGGAAATCGCGAAAAACAGTTTTGTACGCCAGCCACCCCTCTTTTTCAAAAATTTGGAATTTTTTTTTGTATTATATTTTTTCAGTTTGTTTCGGATGTTTTGTTAACAATTTCAGTTCTAAACTTAATAATAACCACGGAAATCACGTAAGAAAATTTCGCGCCAGTCCCTCTTTTTCAAACATTTTGAATTTATTGTTATTATGTTGTATTCAATTTGTAAAGTTCTAAACAATTACTACTATTAAACGCGAAAACGCAAAATAAAAACCAAAATAGGCTATATCTTTAAAATTTTAGTAAAAGATGGCATGATAACTCAAGCCAGAGTAATATAAAATTGTTTTATTCTTGTCTTTTATACAGGGTGTCCCGTGACCGTGTAGAACCTTTGAGGTGGCGATAAAGGACACTTTTCTAAGATAAATTTTCAAATAAAATTTTTGTCCAAGTCCAAACCCTTGGGGGGGCGCCTCCCTTTATAGAAATTGTTTGAATTTCTGATTTCAAACGGTCATAGCTCCAATATTATTGATTTTAAGACTTAATAGATTAAATCTTTTTTAAAGATCACTGACTTATCTGCAAATTAGGTTAGAACCTCCTATTGTCTAGGATGAACAGATTTCGTGTTAAGAATTAAATTAAGAGAAGAAATGGCAAAAAAATTCCAAGTTTTATTTTTTCATTTTTCTTGCGAAGCCTTTGTCTTTTAAACGTAACTACTTACAAAAAAAACTAATAGCCCAATTCGGGTATGAAATTTAACGGGCTATAACTTTAGTCTACTTAAATTATTTTGGCATTTTCTGTAAAATGGATTGGTTTTCCAAAAAATTTTAGTAGACTAAAGTCGTAGCTCATTAAATTTGCTATCCGAATTGGGCCGTTAGTTTTTTTGGAAGTAGTTTAGTTTAAAAGATGCAAGGTTGCAACAAAAACAGTAAAACCTTTAATTTTTTTGACATTTCTTCTCTTAATTTAATTCATAACTCAAAATTCGTTCATCCTAGACAATAGGAGGTTATAAACTAATTTGTAGATAAGTAAATTGTCTTTAAAAAATCACCAATCTATTAATACCATAAAATCAAAAGTTACGATGATATGGCCGTTTGAAGGCAGAAAATCAAAAAATTACTTTACAGAGGGGTACCTCCCGAGGGTTTCGACTTGGACAAAAAATTTTATTTAAAAATTTGTCTTAGAAAAGTGTCCTTTATCACCACTTCAAAGGTTTCCCACGGTCACGGGGACACAATTTCGCGGTTATTATTAAGTTTAGAACTGAAATTTTTAACAAAACATCCGAAAGAAATTGAAAACAACATAATACAATCAATTTTTTTTTATTTAAAAAAAGGGGGGCTAACTTCATGGTCATGTGTTGTTCACATGTGTTGCTCACTGTGTTTCCAAGTATTGAAAAGAACTGGGGGATGCTTGGTTACCACTGCTAATCAAGTTTTTATGTCCATGTAGAAAACCGTAGGTATTTTGATTCCAACAATGGAAGCAGTATAAATACAGAAGGGCGACGACATGTGGTTTGTTCGTTGTACGTGTTCTGAACTGCTTTGAACAGTTTCTGATTACGTCACACTGACAGCTTTTCAGAGCCAACATCCGACGAATACTTTTCGAAAAACTTATCGTTGATGTAAATAAAAATATTTTATAAATAAGTTGTAATTATGATGTCTAATATAAATAATTTAAGGTACTAAATATTGCAATCTAAGTAGTAATATCTTATAACTTAAATTATTCAAATTTGACAATACAATGACAACTTATTTGTTACAAAATATTTTGAGGTTAGGTCATTTACGTTCCCTAAAAGTCGTTTTAAAAGTATTCGTCGGATGTCGGCTCTATACCGCTGTCAGTGTGACGTAATCGAAACTGTTCGGAACAGTTCGAACACGTAAACCTGTATGCGATTTATGCTCTGAAAATGAATTCAAATTCGCCTTCTTTTATTACAATTTGTCTAAAACCAAAGCCATCAAATTTATGACAATAAAATTATCGGAAGATGGCGCCACAACAAGAGTGATTACTTCCAAAATACAAAATGGACGATTGTCACTGCGTCGCTATTGTTTCATCGATTTAGTGAGTGTAGTCCTCCCTGGTTTACTCACTCGGATTAAACATCTTTGCATTATCTGCGCTTCTTAAAATTTACAAATGTCGGTCTTCCACTTGGAAATGTGCTACTAATGGTTAGTAATTATAAATATCTCTCGTAATGCACCATTACTTTCTCCAAATGCAACCTTTACAGATATGGCTCAATTTATCCCTCCGGAAGAGTTACACATTATGGACAACATGGATCAAGTTTTGAACGCTCCAAGTAATTCAGCACCGATTGTGAAATAAAGTCAGAAGTGTTAGACGACGAGAAATTTAATATAGAGGAATTGCATCATTCGATTGATATTAAAGAAGAAGAATTACCGCAGGTGAAACCGCCAAGAAAATCCAACAGCACGAGGAAATTTAAATGCGCAGTTTGTGGGTATATCACTACAAAACATCTTTTAAAAGTGCATTTAAGAATTCACACCGGTGAGAAACCATTTGTATGTGAAATATGTGACTACAAATTTTCTCAAAAGGGACATTTAACAACGCATTTAAAAACCCATAGCGATGAGAAACTGTTTGTTTGTGATATTTGTCACCACAAATTTTCACAAAAACACTATTTAAGAGCGCATTTAAAAATTCACACCGGTGAGAAACCGTTTGTTTGTGCAATTTGTCAACACAAGTTTTCACGCAAATCAAGTTTAAAAATACATTTAAGAACTCACACCGGTGAGAAACCCTTTGCTTGTAAAATTTGTGATTTTAAATGTTCACAGAAAACAGGCTTAAAAGTGCATTTAAGAACTCACACCGGTGAGAAATCGTTTGTTTGTGAAATTTGTCACCACAAATTTTCATGCAAAGCAAGTTTAAAAATGCATTTAAGAACCCACACCGGTGAGAAACCCTTTGTTTGTGAAATTTGTGATTATAAATGTTCACAAAATGGAATGTTAACAGTGCATTTAAGAACTCACACTGGTGAGAAACCGTTTGTTTGTACAATATGTAACCACAAATATTCACGTAAATCAAGATTAAAAGTGCATTTAAAGACTCATACTAGATAGAATACTAAGAAGAATCCACCAGCTAGCTGCCGTCCGCGGTCGAGCTTTTTGTGGTAAATTTTTAAATTTAAGTTAAAATCTATGTAATTACTTACGGGAACAAGATTTGTTATATAACATGTATTTTTTCTTGATTTAATTTTTTCTTTTTGAGGTAGAATACATAGCAATATGTAAGCCTGGATGACGTTTTGTTCATCAAGTTGTACATACATAAGAATTAATACATAAACAAAGAAAAATTCTACTTTCTTTTACAACCCCTGAATGATCTTACCATACAAATTATATCAGCTCAATCTTCACCGGCTAGCATACTAATAAATTTATTTGTCAACGTGAGATTACCCGATGACCTTAAAATTACAAATAAAAAAATTTCCAGTGATTCAAACAATTTTGAAAAGCTTTTACTGTTTAACTTCATCAGTAAATTTTAAATTAAATTTTCAATGTTCAAATTTAGCATGTTACAAATGTTACCCCCGTCTTCCCAATATATTTTTTTAAATTACTTGAATACTTAAGTGGTACCAAAAAATAAATTAAGTCGATTTAGTTTTGATTTAGAAACGATTTGCCCTTTTTATTCAATTTCAATTTTTGGTTTTGAAACCAGAATTCCGTTAATTGGGTGGTCAATCAAATTTTGTAGCAAATTGAACAATTCATTGCAGCAGCCAGAAACTAATTTTAGGGGGTGTTTATTTTTCAAGTTAACTTTATAATCAAATTTTATCTTACGATAAAATTTAATGGGAGAAATAAAACAAAAGCAAATTGCATAAATATTTGAACATACTGCATTGTGCTCTTTTAATTCGAAAATAAAATTTCGTGAATAAATATAACCTAAAAATTGATTGTCAGGTGGAAGTGACAAGATCTAACATCTTCTTCTTCTACTTTTGGCTAGGGATAACCCTGTGAGCCCAGATCTGTTGATCAACAGATCTGTTTTATAACAGTAGCATCGGCGATATTCGAAGCCACTGTCAGTACCTTGAGCACTACTTGTTTTACATCTGAAGTAGCTTGCTTCAGATCTAACGTAAACGTCAAAAATTTCAAGGTTAAGTAACTTCAGAAAAGCCGTAGTTGTCAGTAGCTTATCGCATTATTTGCTTTAGAGTGAGTGAAATTGCTACCTTAATCTGTCGCCCTTAGAGGTCGACTTATGTTGTAGGTTTGTGGTCATTGAAATTCATCTGCCTGCGAAACCGTAGAGGAAATTAAGCGCATTTGTAAAACTAAAGTCATACTTTCTGGATCACTAATCATTTGACTATCTGTAAACGGTAAATAAACACCCTTTGTCTACAACTGGAGACGTTTGAAAGCGTAGGTATTTAGAGATTCTAAAGAATGAAAGCCTGAAGTTCGAATTCAAATCAGGATGTTACATTTGTTGCCTATAGACCTTTTTCGCACCTTTTTCGCTTTAGACCACATTAGTTATTATTCAATCTAAATTGTTCTTAAAAGATAAACATTTATTAATGTTAATAAAGTTGACAAAAAATTCAATTATATTTCCGTGCGGAATTGTTCAATATTTGAATTTTTCATAATCCTGATCCGATCAATTCTTAGTTAGCGACTTCCACCTTTAATTATCCTTGTTCCATCGAGTGACTACCGTTCCTCAAGCTTGGGAGGCTTAAATAAGCATGCCGATCTCAGATATTGGTCTACGATTCCTCTTCCTCCTGACCAAAAGTCAGCAGCTAAAACATCACATTTTCAATCAAAAATCGAACAGTTACTCTCTGGTACGGCTTCATAATTCCTGATTAAATTGTATTAATAGAAATATTTTAGATAGCTTTCTCGCCGGTATGATTTCGTAAATGACGTTTCAATTGAAAGTTTCGGGAAGACTTATAATCGCAATACGAACACGCGTACGGTTTTCGCCGGTATGAGTGCGTAAATGAATTTTCAACTGTTCTCTCCGAGAAAATTTGTTAATACGAACACCCGAACGGTTTTTCGCCGGTATGAGTTCGTAAATGAATTTTCAAATCTGTTTTTCTAGCAAATTTATAATCGCAAAGTTCGCATTTGACGGGTTTCTCGCCGGTATGAGTTAGTAAATGTCTTCTCAAAGTTTGCTTATGAGAAGATTTAAACTCACAAATTGTACACTCAAACGGTTTCTCGCCAGTATGAGTTCGAAAATGAATTTTCAGTTCACCATTCCGAAAGCACTTATAATCGCAAATTGTGCACACGAATGGTTTTTCGCCGGTATGAATTCGTACATGGTCTTTCAGATGTTGTTTAGAAGAAAACTTAAATTCGCAAACTTCACACTCAAACAGTTTTTCGCCAGTATGAATTTTTCTATGTCCTCGAAGTTGAAATTTAGTCGTAAATTTTGCGTCGCATATTTTTATTCTGCACCTTTGATCGTCGTTTATCGAACTTTCTTCTTTAATGTCGATGGAATGATGCAATTCTTCCAGCTTGATATCCATGTTTTCAATTTTAATGACTTTCCTAGCATCTCCTACTGCTTCCGAAAGTACCCCCTTGTCAATCGAAGCATCTTGTTTAATGTCAATGGAATGATGTAAGGCTTCCGAGCCCAAATTAATGTCTTCTATTTTCTCTGTTTTAAATTCTTTGTTCGAGTTATTAAATTCTTGTAAAAATTCCATCTCATTTACATGCATATAAGTAGAAACACTTTTATATCAAAACAGCTGCCATGACACTTATGGGCTGTGTTCAGCAAATATACTAGCACTTCAAAATCAGCGAAAAACGAAAACAGCGAAAAACAAAAACATCGAAAACAAAAACAATAAATTTTCAATAATATTAATTTTAAATCCTGGAAAATTTTTCATTTTGTTTTCGGTGTTTGTATTTTGTTTTCTGAGTTTTGATGTGGTATCCAAAATAAATCGATAGCCCGTAAGCCAGTGACGTAGCTATGTTGTAAATGTTGTATCGTAATCTTTAATGTAGTACTTAATTAATTACGGGTAATTGAAGATTAAGTGATTCGAAGAGGGCATGTCTTAAGTGGTTGGTATAGTCAAGATGACGTATTCAGTAGGGAGATTTGAATTTACCGCGATATTATATAATATTAATTCAAATTGAAATGTTTCATCTAAAATCTCTTTGAATGAGATCTTCCTCAGTTATGAGGTTCGAATGTTTTATATTATTATTATATTTGACCCTGTGTGTGGCTTTCGAGCCGTCATATTAAAATTAAATTCCATAGTTTTATTTAAGAAATTTATACTGGAGTGTAAGTTGGGTTGCCTAATTATGAGTTGGTTGGTTAGTTTTCGGATACAGCGACTGTACGTTCGTCCGTTAAAGTGTTTGAATTTGAAAACTCGGGGCGCGAAATTTAAATTCACAACCGATCGCTACAAGTCTGAGTGTGATTTATTGCTATTTGATTTTGACAAATATCCAACTTATGACTGTCAATTAACAAAAACAGCGGAAATCACGAAACAAAATTTCGCGCCATGACGAATTAATAACGCATGATAGTCATACAGTAGACGCTCGATAATGTACACACCGGATAATGAAAACATCGCGCTAATGTACACACAAAATTCACACTATGGGATCAAATGGACCGCCCTATAATGTAAACAACCTGTGCAATTCGATATTGTAAACAGTTCTTGCGAACGTGTCATATCGGTTATTAGTCTCTGGGCGACGTCGCGTCGCCAATATTTGTAAGGAATTCCCCTCTGCAATTCAGCTATTTCAGTTAGATGGGTGTTTAGTCCGTGAACTTACGCCAGGCATATTACATGTGTTTATGCATTATTACTATGGCGTCCACATCCAATAAAGAAAGTGTTTAAGATTGAGTGACAAAGTGAAAATCATAGACGAGGTTGCTCTAGGTGCAGGAGTGACACAATTAGCAAAGAAATATGGAGTATCGAAATCAACAATCTGTAAAATTAAGCGCTTGAAGACACAAATTTTGCGAAGAACGTGCCACACATTTGGAGCCTTGGGAAATCGAAAAACTTTAAAAAATGCGAAGGCACCTAGAATGGAAAATTGCCTGTATAAATGGTTTATAAAACAACGGGAAAACCATGTCCCAATTAGCGGCGAGATAATTAAAGAGAGGGCTAAACTGTTAAATGAAAAACTGAAGGAGACTGAACATTTCGTAGCCAGTGATGGTTGGCTACAACGATTTAAAACAAGATATGGAATTCGACTGCTGTCTATATCGGGTGAAAATTATCAGCACAACCACAATTAATACAACCGTTCAAAGAAACACCAGCTGATATTAATGTATGGAACGAAGATAAGCAGCTGTATGATATAAATGAAGAGGAAGACGAAGGCAGTGATGATGACATTCCCATTGAAGTTAGAAGTGTAGTGACTGACGCGCAAGCTATAGAAGCTTTTAACCAAGCTTTGGATTGGGCTGAAGGAAAGAAGTATCATACACGGATATTTTAGTTCTGCGTAAATTACGTACAAAGGCATTGGAAGACATTGCTAAGCGTAAATTTACGCAGACTAAATTATCAGCTTATTTTCTTCTCAATAAAATGTATAATACTTATAGGAATGTTGGAATATGTTTTGTTTTTATGTATTGTGTTATTAAGCGTTTCTTTTAATAATTTTCTTATTAATAAAAATCCCGTTCGCTAATGTAAACATTTCGATAATGTAAATTCGCTTGGTTTGATATCGTTCACACTATCGAGCGTCTACTGTAAATTTAAAATCAGAAAATAAGAATTAACGGCGGAGCAGAATTGGAGAAAACTGGAAAACGCTCGATTTTGTTTTCAAATCAAAATCCAACCAAGACATGAAGAGGAAGACGAAGGCAGTGATGATGACATTCCCATTGAAGTTAGAAGTGTTGGTGGCGCATTCGAAGCTATCGAGGCTATTAAAAGGCAGATGATGCATTTGCAGCTATTAAAAATTTGACCCATGGTTAAAAAGGCAATAAAAGAATTAAAAATAGCCCACTGGAATGCCACCAGCATAGTGAATAAAAAGGAAGAAATGGAGGACTTCCTTTTAACTAACAGTATAGACATCGCACTAATCAGTGAAACCTGGCTTAAGCCCAATATCAATTCAAACTCAAAAGTACCACTGTCACAGATTGGACAGGGTAGCCCATGGAGGAGGTGTCGCTATTCTGATAAAGAAAGGCATCCCCCACGAACCCACAAAACCCGAGACTTCCCAAAACCTGGAAATCATCACTATAAAAATTAAAACAAATCCGCCTCTTCACATCGGCGCAGCCTACAACCCTCCAGAGCAACACGAACATTTCAAAGAAGACCTGCAAGTGTTCCTGGACCAATACCCCAACATCGTCATTGGAGGAGACTTCAATGCCAAACACTCGTTTTGGAACTGCAACAGTAACAACCGCTGCGGTACTATCCTGCGAGACCTTTCCCTCGAGAAGAACTTCTCAATTGTTTACCCGCCCGAACACACCTATTTTCAAGGGCCTAATTTTCAACCGTCCACGCTCGACTTCTTCCTCCTCCAAGGGGTCGGCCGCTACACTACACCATCGGTCCTAGAAGACCTTTCGTCAAACCACTATCCAGTGGTGATGACACTTTGCTTAAACTGTGATCTCTACGAAGAGAAATACGCTCCACCGATTGGCAGAAATATAAACAACTCTGCAACGATCGAATACAAATCAAAACCGATCTTATCAATAATTCCGACATCGATGAATCCATCACCAAAGTTACCGAGGTAATGCAGTCGGCTTTCAATGATGCAACCACCAAAAACAGTGAGAGAATCTTTCAAGATCGATCCAGCCATCAGACGACTTCGCAACCGGGAAAAGAAACAGTGGCTCCGCACTGGTGACGTAACCCATCGCATCGCGAAAATCACCTAACCGATGAAATCCAGCAACTTCTTCAAACGGAACGACATCGGCAATGGGCAAAACTCACTGAAAATCTTGCTTTCCAGGACAACTCCTTTGGCAAGTGTACAAAATCTAAAAACAAGCGGGATCCAATCCCAATTATTAAAACCAGCACCAACGTAAACTTGTACACAGATGGAGACAAAGCGGAAGCATTTGCAAATATCTTCCTCGATGCGCACAGCAAGACCATCCACGACCCCTCTCCCATGGACGACGACATAAACAGTAATTTCGAGAACTTCCAGCTAAATCTCGATGCGCTTGACGAAAGCGTAATGACAACGAGCCCATCGAAAATCGCCAAAATCGTGAGAGGCCTAAAAAACAGAAAAGCACCTGGATTGGACGGCATCTCCAACCGACAAATTAAATACCTTCCAAGAAAAGGAATATGCCAACTGTATTATATCTTCCGCTCCTGTCTGTCGAACTGCTACTTTCCTTCACAGTGGAAGCTAGCCAAGATTATCGCGCTGCCGAAACCCAATAAGGCCAGAAATGTCGCCATTAATTACCGACCCATCAGCTTACTCCCGACCCTCAGTAAACTCCTTGAGAAGATTATATTGGAGGAGCTGAAACATCACTTATCAGAAAATAACATACTGGTAAATGAGCAGTTTGGTTTCAGAGCAAAACATAACACAACCCATCAAGTTGCAAGAATCAAGAGAGAATCACCCTCGAGAGGCATGTAAACCGTGACACGGGCATGGTACTACTTGATCTCGAAAAGGCATTTGATGTGGTTAGCCATAAAGCATTATTGTACAAATTAGTGAAGCAAGTTAAAGCTCCTCTTAACTTAATCAAAATTATTGCTCACTACCTGGAAAATAGACAATTCTTCGTCAACGTCAATCTAGCGAACTCCTCGGTATTCAACATCCCAGCGGGTGTACCCCAAGGGTCTTTATTGGCACCAACCCTCTTTCTCATCTTCATCAATGATATTCCACATCATCCAAAGACAAATCTAGCTGCCTATGCCGACGACATTGCGATCTTTGCCCACTCAACCGATATAACAAAATACGTCAAGTATCTGGAAGAACATCTGGTTTTAATTTTGATTTTTCCACCGGTGGAAATTAAAAGTAAACAAACCTAAGACGGAAGCCATACGTTTCACATTTAAACGTAAACCTGCAGAAGTGCCCGGTATAAAAGTCGGTAACATTACCATCCCATGGCAAAAGACGGTAAAATATCTGGGTACCATCCTGGATTCCAAGCTCCTCTTTAGTCAAGAGGTACGAACCCGACTGGATAAAACCAACTTTGCTATCCAACTTTTATATCCATTCATCGGTCCAAATTCCAGGGTACCGAAAAAAGAAAAAGTTACGCTCTACAAGTCATGCGCCAGATCAATACTTACTTACAACGCCCGATATGGGCGACGGCTTCCAAAACCATCATGAAGCCTCTGCAAACCATGCAGAATAAATTTCTTCGGATCATTGGCAACTATCCGAGATACACTACCATCGATTTCATGCACTTCGACTTGGAAATCGAACCAATCATTAAATTTATCCAAGACAAGACGAGGAAAACCATCAACTCAATGACTAACCATGTCAATCCTCTCATTGCTGAAACGGTCACTTTCGACGATGATGACGAAGACATGCCATTTCTAAATGCGAAACGGCTCATAAAGCATATTTTAGATTAACAGTTGTACACTTAACCATTTTCTGTAAATTTTGTATTTTATTAATAAAGATATTACACTAAACTCCCATACCCACCAAATAAAATACTTAGCTAAAATATTGTTTAGGGCCACTCCTTTGTGTCGTAACCTCCAAACTTATTTTTCCTATCCCAAATTCCAGCTAATTACAACTAACTTTCTTACTTTTCAGGCTCTGACTTTCTTACTTTTCAGGCTCTGACTTTCTTACTAATGTTTTTGTTTCCAGATTATCAACCATTGTATTCCATTTATTGTAAGCCCCTTTTGTTTTGTTTTTATTGTTAACGTAAATTTTTCACCTTTATTTACAATGTACTACATCGACTGATTTAGAAGTTTCCTGTAATTCTAAATTTAATATAGGTAAATTTAAAGCCTGCGTCACACTTTGCCTTAACTTCTCAAAATTCTTCAAATTTTGGGAACTGAGGACAAGTGGTACGGAAATTTCAGAATTCTTCAAATTCTGCAATTTGTCTTTTCTTAGTTATGTTTTAT